>JACXGJ010003780.1:0-50728 GCA_016801105.1 Esox niger | reverse complement strand
CCCCTCGGAGCCTGGTTCCTGTCTAGGTTTCTTCCTAAATTTCGGCTCTCATAGGGAGTTTTTCCTAGCCACTGAAGTTCAACACTACTGTTGTTTGCTCCTTGGGGTTTTAAGGTCGGGTGTTTTGTGAAAGCACTTTGCGACAACTGCTGATGTAAAAAGGGCTTTATAAAATAAATTTGATTGATTGATTGACTTGGTTTGAACTCCAAGCCGCATATTGTGATTGCTTAGCCAATTGATATGTATTGGAAAAGGAGTTACCAGAACCAAATAGGCCAGTTACCTCTGAAATTAAACACCGCCTTGTACGGGTGTGTGCAGCTCGGACTGCAAATCTGCTTTTGTAATCTGAAATCAGATCCAATATCTGTCTGTAACAATGTGAATGTTCTGTCATCCTTGCTGCAATGGGCCTGGAATGCTGACTGAACTTTGGCTAGGATGTAGGACACATGAACCAGAACTCGATTTACATAATTCAAAAGGGTCTTCTAAACGTTTCCTTTCACAAGACCACCTTTAGAGACCGGATACGGTTTTGGGAACTGTGTTGGTTTGTGATAGCCAAGTGTACTCCACACAAATGGTCTGGAGAAATCACCTGTAGGAAAAGTTAAGTTATACAATGCAATTACATTGCTATAGTGTGTCCTGTTATTAGGAGCAACATGCTTGCACCGATATGTGGCCAGCTGTAGCTTAATTGTGTTATAACACTTCTTTGGATCTTTGCCACTGTTATAAACTGAATAGTGTGTTCAGTAGGCCCATAGGAGTCCCTAGGTAATCCAGTAACTGGAACCAGACTGTTCTATTATACAGGGAACAAATGTCAGAATTTATGTTATTCTCTTTATGTGTTTGCACAATTTGGTCCGGAGATTACCCCAGGGGGGCCATGTATCTGTTTTGGATAAATGGAAATAGGTGCTTCTGTGTATAGCCCACGGTATCTCCATACACATCTCCCTCAGCCTAAAGCATGCTTAAGCTCTACACGCTGTCCCGCTTTGATGCAAGTGGGTCCCATCACTTTTCTGGTTACCAGGGTCCAGGAGACAGCTGCCACCAACCTGTTAAGACAGAACATAAACAACCACACATAGCCAACAACTTGTCTCATCATTCTGTTTGAATGTGAGAAGTATATTGGATACGGCACAGATCAAAGGTTGACTGATTGCTTGGAGAGTCGCTTGTGTGTTAGAATATGCTAATGATTTATGACCAGAATGTAGCATTTGTTTTCCCGGGGGGCCCCATCGGGTTAGAGAGGGAGGGGTATAGCAGGTGTTTCTGTGGAATGAGAGGGATTAGGTCAAAAGGATTATGGGAACTGTTTTTATTTTATGTTTGTTAATAATTTATGTCCCCTTGCTTGTTAACAGTTGTGTTTTTCAAGGGTGTTACACGTCCTGTTAGAGAGGGAGGGGTAGAGCTGGTGATTCTGTGGGATGAGAGGAGTTAGGTCCAAAAAAATTATGGGAACTGCTTATTAAGGGTTGTTAATTTGTCCTCTGGCATGTTAACAGTTGTGTTTTTCCGGGGGGTTACATGTCCGGTTAGAGAAGGTCTTAGGGTGGGTGTTAATATTTGGACAGTTGTTTTCTGGGTAGGAGAGGAGCAGAGAAAGGGTGGTGAGCATGTGTTAGCATTTTTTATTCTCTGGGAAAATAGGGTGAGCAATTGGTGTTGTAGGGTTTCTTGATATGCAAGGGTGGGGGGTTGAGCAGGTGTTAAGAATTGTTTAAATATCTGACAAAAACCAATAAATAAGAGTTGAAATAGTTTTTTACTCTGTATAAGAATCAAGATTGCGTCTCTAGTTAGTGATACAATAGCGACAACCGTGACTTAAGAAATAGGCCTCAGAACGGAGGAGCAAAAAAAAAGAAACAACGCATCAAAGAAGCATTTTCTTAATGTGTATAAAACTCAAATACCTCTGTTTAAGCAGCGGATGGATCAGCATGACATGGTAGATGGAGAAACGTGCAGCTGAGCGTTTAACTATCCTGCTTCTAAAGTGAAGTTGTACATTTTAGCTGTGGGAGCTGAAAGTACCAACGACACCAGGGGCGTAAATCTCCACAGAGGTTCCATAAATTGAATGTCACAAATGTATAAAGCTGAATGGAGGTTGTATTTTGTGTCAAGGGTGTTGATCATCGGTAAGCAAATCCCAAAGGATGTTGTCTTAAGACAACATCCTAATATAGCCATGACAGCTGTTGGCTAGGGTTGGTTCTGGGTATAGCTCCACCCCTCATGAGAGTTACAAACTGTGCTGTCTGTTATACTGGTTACATGAAAAAAATGTATGTATCTGAAAGGATCCAAAATGTCAGGTAGAACAAATAATGCATTCTGCCCGAAATTGCCAGGGTATACAGATTCAGACATTGAAAGGCTCATTCATAGACTGACGGAGAATTTAGTGTGAGATCAAAACTAGTTATAATATCTTAAAATATATTTACGATCCAATCAATTCACTATTACAGATCGATTCTACCAAGAAAGAACCCATACATATAGATTCTCAAAGTGTTAGCACTTTAGAACAGGGTACATTTAAACGCTTTCTCAGGGTTTATGAATGGTATAATGTGTAAAAATGTGTTTAGCATAGTCAATAGAGGTCCAGGCTTTGCTACCGAGTTTGAAGTAAACGAAAAAGTGTTGAGAGCTATAAGAGTGGCATCTGAAAGTCAGGATACGAAAGTTAGGATCTCAATATACAGTTGGGCAAAAAGGTATTTAGTCAGCCACCATTTGTGCAAGTTCTCCCTCTTAAAAAGATGAAAGGCCTGTAATTTTCATCATAGGTACACTTCAACTATGAGAGACAAAATGAGAAAAAAATAATCCAGAGAATCACAATGTAGGTTTTTTATGAATTTATTGGTAAATTCCTCGGCAAAATAAATATTTGGTCACCTACAAACAAGGAACATTTCTGGCTCTCACAGACCTGTAACTTCTTAAGAGGCTCCTCTGTCATCCTCTTGTTACCTGTATTAATGGCACCTTTTTGAACTTGTTATAAGTATAAAAGACACCTGTCCACAACCTCAGTCACACTCCAAACTTCACTATGCCCAAGACCAAAGAGCTGTCAAAGGACACAAGAAACAAAATTGTAGACCTGCACCAGGCTGGGAATACTGAATCTGCAATAGGTAAGCAGCTTGGTGAAAAAATCAACTGTGGGAGCAATTAAAAGAAAAGGGAAGACATACAAGACCACTGATAATCTCCCTCGATCCAAGGCTCCATGGACGATCTCACCACGTGGGGTCAAAATGATCACAAGAAAGGTGACCTAGTGAATGACCTGCAGAGAGCTGGGACCAAAGTAACAAAGTCTACCATGAGTAACACACTATGCCGCCAGGGGCACAAATCCTGCAGGGCCAGACGTGTCCCCCGGCTTAAGCCAGTACATGTCCAGGCCCATCTGAGGTTAGTCTCAGACGGCTCTCAAGAAAAAACTCTCTCGCCAATTCAAAAAGGATTTTGCTCTCTCAACACGTTTAAAGGTAAGACATGATACTAATGTAGCTTTATATTTAGCTAAAATGGTGCTGAAAAGCCCTTACATGAGTTTCTAAACTCTTGGGATTTTCGACATGTCGTTTGATCAGTTTTTATTGGAAGTCATCAATTTAACGGAACCAAGGCCTGAAGAAGTGGTTGAAGCTCCGAGCAGTTCCTCTCCATCAAGATATGCTATAGGTGAGATTTAATTCATTTATTGATTTAATTTCAATAGAATTAATTGTAAAAAAAAAAATGGAATGTTGTTTTTATAGCTGACACTCCGCCACCGGTATCAAGATTGTTGTATAGACCATGGGATCTGCCCTCGCATCAAGTTGTTTCCAGACATATAGAGGAATTTAACAGCGAGGATGGAAATGGTGAGTTACTTCCCTTTTGTACAAATCCCAATTTTCAGGACAATTCCCAGGAGCTCTACTCTACAAATAATAAATAATAATATACAGCAACATTGAAATCCGACAGCATTTTAATTTTGTTCACACAAATTAAATGCATGATTATTCAACATTCTATGTCAATGTGTCAGTATTTGTCAGTATAAATGTTCCCTCTGCTCCCTTTGTCTTTTTGTGTTAATGTCTCGCCTAGATGAGCATTGTTAAGCTCTGATTAAATGAACATTGACCAAATGACTACACTATCCGCTCCTCCTTGTTCTCCACCACGAGCTGACAGTGTGTAGGTTACTGAGGAGTTTAGTAAGGCTCTAAAGAAAGATTACATCGTGGCTGAAATCTATGAATTGTGGAACTTTACCAAGAAAATCAGATACTCCTTTTAAAGTGTATATCAAGATTTTCCTGAGAAGCAAGCAGATGGCTTCGGGTTATCCTGCATCAGCCACCGATCAAGAGAGCAAAGACGGGTACATTCAGGATTATTATGATAAAGGGGGCATACGTTTGGATCCTGAAAATGTTTGAGTCAGTAAGGCTAAGAGAAGTGTTTCCAAACTTTTTTTTGAACTATTTGTGGGGAAAGTATGCTCAGAGAAGCAATATGCTGACAACTTCCGTTGTTAGAGAAACACAGCAATTTACAGAGTTAATTTTTTCTAACCATTTTGAGAGTTCTCATTTTTACTTTTTGAATCAGGAGGTTGCTCTGGAATAGTGGTGGCATAAAAAGATTTACCTTAGATGTCCCGGAAATGTCAATGTAATCATTGCAGCTTTCACGACAGCTTATAGTCGTTTTAAATTGTACAATCTTATGGAACAGCTGCAGAAGGTTTTATACCACGACACAGATTCTGTTGTTAATGTGAGCAAGCGGGGTGAATGGAAACCCCCTCTGAGCAATTATTTGGGAGGTTTAACTAATGAACTTGAAGATGGTGATCATATCACAGAATGGTCATCATGTGACCCCAAGAGTTATGGGTTTAGGACTATAAACAATCGCGTAGTCTTGAAGGTCAAAGGCATCACACAAAAGGGTTTCATAAAAGACAAAACTAGTGAGGAAATCTTTACATCTTACAAAAGAATGGTCAGGGATAAAAAGGGTTCCATCTGCGCAATGTCCTACTCAAAACATTCTGGGTGGTTTGACAAGAGAGTGCTTTTAGCAGACAGTACCACATTACCATTTGGCTTCTGATTAGATAAGATGGAGTTTGTAGAAAGTTTTGATTCAAGATTGTATTTACCTTTCTTCGCTCTGGTCGTTGGACCATCCAGCAGTGGAAAAACTTGTTTTGTTAAAAATGTTTTAGAAAATTCTGAACATGTATTAACTCTGAACTTTGACAACATAGTGTGGTGTTACAGTTGCTATCAACCGATGTATGACGAAATAATGAAGAAAATAAAAATTAACTTTGGTGAAGGAATCCCTAAATCATTGAATGACGATCAACTTTTTCCTCCAAACAGAAATAATAATTTAGTTTTGGATGATATGCTGTTTGCAGGTAGTGAACATCCTGAAATTGCCTGAGTTTTTAATCAATATACTCACCATCGAAACTTCTGTGCTCTGTCTGGTACAAAATGTGTTTCACCAGGGTAAAAATTGCCGTACCCATAGCTTGAACTCTAATTACATGGTTTTATTTAAAAATCCTATAGCAGATTAACACTTTGGCCCAGCAAATGTATCTGGGGAGGCGATAATTATTCACGGAAAGTTATGAAGACGCAACAAAATAAGCATTTTCCTATTTACTGGTAGACCTTAAAGTTTCTACACCAGAACATTTAAGACTCAGAACAGATTTGTTCCCGTGGGAGTGGCCAACAGTTTATGTTCCAAAGAAAAAGTAAACATATCTGCGTGTTTAAAAAGACTTGCCATTCTTGTTAGCCCTAGTAGTAGCCAACCCTAAAGAACACAAGTCTGTCTTGGCCCATTGTTCTTCAGATCGTAATTTTGGCCCTCTGCAAGATTGCTTAGAATGTTTTCAAAGGACGCATTCCCACTCAGCCAGGAACAATAAAAAAAGAATTAGGCAAAAGGCAGTCATCAAGCTATTTGCAGATAAAAGGGCCAGTATTTTAAAGAGGCGTGCCATACAGCAGATGGGAGGTTTCCTCCTACCCTTACTGAGCGTAGCCCTCCCTTTCTTCAGTAACCTAATCGCCTCTAGGAGTGGGAGCTAATGTCTAACAAAATATATCAACATCAGCTGGATGGACTTGACCATCAAGGTTCTGAAACTATTAGAACGTCTAATGTCTGAAAGAGATCTGGATACAGATATGTATTAAGGATGTATTGAACATGAAAGAAACAAACCCTTATGACAAGGCAAAGAAATTCTCTCAGCTCTTACAAAGGTATTTGTCTTTGTTGAAACAAGATGAAAACAACATGGGCAAATTTATCCTATCCCTACCAGAAACAGAAGCTAGAGAACCTCTTGTTCCTGAGAGCTTACAGGATCACACCCTAGATGAGGATGATGTTATTATGAGTGACATGCTCGAGCATACTCCAGCGCGTAGCCAACATTTTTTTGTATACATTCTGAATAAAATAAAAGGTTCAAAAGGAAGAGCTGGATGGAGTGACAAGGGTGAATTCATCAGGAATGGGAAAGTTGTAAGAGGTTCTAATATGATAGACTTGATAAAAAATGTAACTGCCTCACACAAGATATCCGAAAACAGAAGACCTCTAGGATGGACCCATTTCTTGAGACCATGGCTGATCTCAATTTACCCCTGGCCGGTGTGGCTTTTTTAAAAAGTTTGTCAACAGATACAACATTTTAAATCAGTTCCCTCCAAAAGACACTCATTTGAAAGGCAGAATACCAAAGACGTGTTAAAAGTTTCTGAATAAATCAACACAATGGATAATTGTAATGTAATGCAATTTTTATTTTAATAAAAATACATTTGACAAATAAATTCATTTGACAAATAAGCATTCATGGCCTTATTTATACATTTGTCTTGAACATGTACACTGAGTATGAGGTTTTAAAAGGAGTACATTTAAACACTTTAGAGATTTTCGAACAAAATAATCTACCGTGCAATCATTACTTCTTAAATCATCACTATATTGTGATATAAGATCTGATAAAACACATGAAAGCCCTCTGGCTCTTTGACAGAGATATTCTCTAATGCATAAACCACTGTTGAAATTTGGATGCAAGGCCTTTGCAGGAATTTGACGTCCATCCTGACAGAGGGCTACATACTCTGCACTGAAATGACAGAAATTTAAGGAGTTTTTATGAAGACTACGTTGCAGGCTTCATGATCAACCAGGCCGGTAACAATGTAACAGGGTAGAGATCCTCAAAACAGATTATCCTGACTGGAAATTCTAGAGCCTCTGGGTATTCTGAATGTTTTTATGGTAATTCTGTGAATGGGATAACGGGCATTTTCTTTCAATAAGGCTTGAGAATGGCCTAAACGAATGGCCGGACGTGATATTAGGAGATCGACTCATCAGTCAAAGCAGTTCTACCTACCCCTACAGGGGAATAATGTTTACTAAATTACTCTGTAGGTACACTAAATAAACAAGATTCAAATTGCAAATTGTTTATTTAGTGTGTCTACAGAGTAATTTAGTAAACATTATTGCCCTGTAGGTGTAGGTAGAGCTGCTTTGACTGGTGAGTCGATCTCCTAATGTCACGTCCATTTGTGAAAAGATGGTGGCCAGAGGATAATTAATGAGAGCCATCTTGGCATCAGCTGGGATATTGCCGCCATCTTTCTTGGTCACTTTGATGCTGACGTTTAGCTGAGTGTTATTCAGGTCAAAGTATTGCTCACCGAAAATTGTATAGGGCTGTTCTCTGTAAGGGCTGAGATCGGTATGATCTCAACATAATTAGCATCTATAGAAAATGTAGTCATGGGGACTGAAAAAAGGTCAAGCTCCGTTTTTATTGCTTCAGTTGACATTTGATGTAAAAGATCAATTTATTTTATAAAATACTTTCACGTATTCCTTTTTATACATGTTTCAGATGTGGCTTAGCTATACTAAAGCCTCTCTTCATTAGCTGTAAAACCATTCTAAACAGATTACGAAATATACCGCCAACCCCTGAGCCATACATAGTAGGGGAGCAATAATAACCAGGGAGTCCGTTCCCCACTTGATCAACGAAATAAAATATGTACCGGTTAGGGTCAAGTTGCAGTGTGAAACATCTTTAAATATGTACTGTTCAAAAGTATAGTTTAACAAACACTTTGCCTTAATCAAACACTATATTCTGATCCGTTTTAAGCTCATCTACTTTACTTTCAATAATTTGCATCATAAGATCTGTAACATTTCTCAAAATATTTTTAATTAAGGGTTTCAGTAAACAGACTGAATGGGAGACAAATCTTCAGGGTATGTTCTGCCAGAAAATAACAACTTATTTTTCCAGGCCCTTGCAGTCTTTGTTCTTGCTCAGCAACGATTCAGAGATCTTTTTCAGGATCTTGCTGATGTATGTTGACTCTTTAAACTTGTTCAGAAAAAAACTCAAATTCCCTGGACTCGAGGTAATTCAACAGTAAGTCCCAAGGCTTTCAGGACTCTGGCCATCGTATGAAACGGTAAGTCCATAGTTGCTTGACGAGATCATCAAAATGATTGATATAATAAGACTTGGGACAGTCATAGAGACACTGATGCTGCCGCTGACTTCCATGGCCTGTAAGATAACCGATGCAGTTATCTTTTGTGCTCCTGAATCACTATCCCTAAAAGTGTTACAATGGAAGACTTGACGGTATTCACAAAAAACAGACTGTACGCCATCAAAAACGTCAGAATCCTGGGAATAGGATGGCAGATCAGGTGATAGTGGCGGTGGTGGGGAAGGGTGTTCAGGCAGAGGGG
Organism: Esox niger; assembly: GCA_016801105.1. Classification (NCBI taxonomy): domain Eukaryota; kingdom Metazoa; phylum Chordata; class Actinopteri; order Esociformes; family Esocidae; genus Esox; species Esox niger. The sequence continues at coordinate 41,845 of JACXGJ010003780.1, read as the reverse complement.
TAGGAGGCAGCTTAACCGGTGAGAAAGAAGGAAGAATGCGATATAATGCGGGGTATAGGTCTCCCTACGGAGTCCTCTGCCATCAAGGAAACTATGGTTCTTTGAAAAGGTCTACATTAACCCAACCCTTATATTGCAGCATAGACCATTTATCAGAGGGCGTGGCTTTTTGAACCAATACATAATTCCTGCTTCCATATACACTCAATGAAAAGATTATTAGGAACACCTGTTCAATTTCTCATTAATGCAATTATCTAATCAACCAATCACATGGCAGTTGCTTCAATACATTTAGGGGTGTGGTCCTGTTCAAGACAATCTCCTGAACTCCAAACTAAATGTCAGAATGGGAAAGAAAGGTGATTTAAGCAATTTTGAGCATGGCATGGTTGTTGGTGCCAGACGGGCCGGTCTGAGTATTTCACAATCTGCTCTGTTACTGGGATTTTCACGCACAACCATTTCTACGGTTTACAAAGAATGGTGTGAAAAGGGAAAAACATTCAGTATGTGGCAGTCCTGTGGGCGAATATGCCTTGTCGATGCTAGATGTCAGAGGAGAATGGGCCGACTGATTCAAGCTGATAGAAGAGCAACTTTGACTGAAATAACCACTCGTTACAACCGAGGTATGCAGCAAAGCATTTGTGAAGCCACAATACGCACAACCTTGAGGCGGATGGGCTACAATAGCAGAAGATCCCACCAGGTACCATTCATCACTACAAATAGGTAATAGAGGCTACAATTTGCAAGAGCTCACCAACATTGGACAGTTGAAGACAGGAAAAATGTTGCCTGGTCTGATGAGTCTCAATTTCTGTTGAGACATTCAGATGGTAGAGTCAGAATTTGGAACATGGATCCATCATGCCTTGTTGCCACTGTGCAGGCTGGTGGTGGTGGTGGTGTAATGGTGTGGGGGATGTTTTCTTGGCACACTTTAGGCCCCTTAGTGCCAATTGGGCATTGTTTAAATGCCACAGCCTACCTGAGCATTGTTTCTGACCATGTCCATCCCTTTATGGCCAACATGTACCCATCCTCTGATGGCTACTTCCAGCAGGATAATGCACCATGTCACAAAGCTCGAATCATTTCAGATTGTTTTCTTGAACATGACAATGAGTTCACTGTACTAAAATGGCCCCCAAAGTCACCAGATCTCAACCCAATAGAGCATCTTTGGGATGTGGTGGAACGGGAGCTTTGTGCCCTGGATGTGCATCCCATATATCTCCATCAACTGCAAGATGCTATCCTCTCAATATGGGCCAACATTTCTAAAGAATGCTTTCAGCACCTTGTTGAATCAATGCCACATAGAATTAACGCAGTTCTGAAGGCGAAAGGGGGTCAAACACAGTATTAGTATGGTGTTCCTAATAATCCTTTAGGTGAGTGTACATATTGGTTTCGTCTGCAATGAGACATCTATTAAGTTTAACAATGCTCTGCCATTGTTGACTTTGTGCATATAGCTCATCAATTCGCCGAAACATGTCATTTTCCAGATCACCCCAGATGCTAACTGGTATCATTACCTGTTGTGGCAATTTCTTAACTAATGTATTTTGGAGACATGTTTGCTTATCTATTACATGGTATGTAACTCTGGTCTTTGGTTGTGACATGTGTTAGAAATCAGCCATGTCGTATAGTGGTAGTAATGATAACTAGCGTACTCGGTTGTCGCCAAGACCCTAACCCCCACACCAAATGGTCTATGCAAACATTCCTGTTGTTACCAGAGCCCAACAGGCCGAATCTTAACTGTCTGTTATTCTCAACATCTAAACACAATCACTTCTAATGAACCATACATTCATATTGTAGTTGTAAATGCTCAGATCCTACACATGCATCAGTATTATTTCAGAGAATCATTAGGTTCTCTGACCATCTGCTCAAATGGCTAAACCATTAAGGGTATCTGTTCTTTGTTCCTTAGGAATGTGATTGTGGGGGACGGTAGGGGCAGTTGGCCCTTTAGGTAAAAATAACTGTGAACAGTATGGCAGGAAGGTGGGGGGGGACAACCCTCCCACCTGTGTGGCAGGAAGGTGGGGGGGACAACCCTCCCACCTGTGTGACCTAAGATTGATGGGTGGCATCTTGCCACACCCCTTTTAACTATAATAAATACGAGCTGTATATGTAATTTATTTTAGAGGCTCCTCGAATGATTATTCTGTAAGCATTTGACACGTCTCTCTATTTGCAAATAAACTACTGATTGTGCCAAGAGAATTTTGTCTCTGTCTTACTCCTTTGAGTGTCTATCGAAGAAATTTCCATCACATTACCGCTGAGATTTTAACAATCTTTCCATCGCATATGTTAATTTATTATTTAAAAATCATACAATATGATATTCTGGAATTTTGTTTTAGATTCCGTCTCTCACAGTTGAAGTGTACCTATGATAAATTACAGACCTCTACATGTTTTGTAAGTAGGAAAACCTGCAAAATCAGCAGTGTATCAAATACTTGTTCTCCCCACTGTAAGTGTAAATGCTGCAAAAAGTGGCTCTACTAGGAATTGACCTTGGTGGCTAGCTCATGTTTTCAGATTTTTTCCCCCCTTATTTCTTCTTTGTTTCAGAAATAAATAAATATTTTGTGTCTTCAAAGTGGTAGGCATGTTATGTTTAACAAATGATACAACCGCCCCCCAATAACAATTTTAATGACGCAAAATAGATCAAATGAATATTTTCACAAGGCACTGCATGTATGGATACAAGAAGTGAACTTTTTTCTGCATCCGTATATACATAGATATCTCAGAAACCCAGAAATAACCCCAGAATTGTGACCACAAGAGATTATGAAAAAGCGGAGACTTACACAACCAACACCGTGGGATGTGTTCTGATTCTTTATTTTTTATCTTGACCACTTCTGTAGCCAGAAAACATCTGACTACTTAGAGTATGGTGTCACGGGCACAGGTAAGGATCCAAGCACGGCCTGGGGAGGAGTGGCGAAGACACAGACGAGCGGCAGGCAAAGTAGTCGGGGACCGGCAGAAGGTCGGGAAACAAGCGGGCGGCAGAACTACAGTCAGGGAGCGGGCAAAGTAGTCGGGGACAGGCGAGAGATCAGAATTCCGGCGGCGAACAAACGAACAGGTAGGGCTCAGGCAGAATAGTCGAGACCTGGCGATCTGTCGAAACAAGAAGAAGGCAGGCGCAAGGCTGGTAAGCGCGAGATGTTGCATGTAAACATGAACCATTGATCTGGCAGGGAAGAAGTGGCATGGAGTCGTACTTATAGGCCGTGGTGATGAGGAGAGTGGGACCCAGAGTGTGAGTGGAGATTGAAGACAGGTGCGAGAACAGGTGCGAGAAGAGATGCGCGCTGGGATGTCATGAGCGCGAGCGCCCACCTATGCGCGCTTGCGGAGGTGGGTAGATGACATGGTGTGAGATCACTTTCTCAGTTTGTCATTTTTGTCCCCTTTTACGTCAATATTATCTTGCAATTCAATCAAGACAACAAGAAATGGCAAACAGATTATAATTTTCTCAAGTTCCCACTCAAATTTTGATTCACACAAAATCAAAATCAACGCCAAGCTTCAGCTCACACTCCCTAGTTTTAATATCCTTGAAAGCCGTGCCAGCTCCATCGGCTTTGATTTATGACTAGATGGAACCAACGAAGACGGCATTCAAGTTCCTTTCTCCGGGGGAAATAAAAAGGCAGCGCGTCAATCAAGCGCGGCAGCCTGGTGAGTGACACCATAATGCCACTTTCATTAAAAACTAAAGAAAACACAAAAAACAGCAGCCATCACAGAGATGCAATTACGGACAGCCTCCGACAGCCAGCGTAATCAAGGGACCTATCGTTGGTGTGTGTGTTTGGGGGACTTAAGGGAGAAAGGGGAAATGTAAGCATTGAGAGAAAGCCAGAGAGGGGCTGCATATAATAAATATTCTGGTTTGTTTCAGACACAGCCCAAGGTAGTTGTGTAATACAGAGAGACTTCAGAAAAATAAATGCATCTTGCTGTGCTCTCAGTTGCAATTCCAAGGGCAGGCATTTGATGGATAGACTAATATATTTTTCCAGATGCCATTCCCTGATGGACTGATGATGAGCAAACATTAACAGCTATTTTAGGTGCTCCCATTTATGTTGTGCAATTACACATACTGTACACACTTACTCAAGGACACAATCAATTGTAGCGAGTTAAACTGTTCTCAATTGTTTATCATGCACGGTGTGAGGATATGATCTAGGTTGGTAAATTTACAGAGATATAAGCTAACTGTTTGCCAACAGGTTTGTTAAAAAGGAAAATTCACTTGATTCTACAAAGGTAATTACATGATATTTCAGACTAATAGTTGTCAGCATAGATCAAAGTATGTCTCAAAGTTGTTCAATATATTTTAATATTTTTTATTTTAGCAGATTCTTTTAGTCAGACCAAGTAATGTTAAGTAAAAAGTAATTATTTTGTTTACCTTGTCTGAGCAACCTTTCAGCTACTGAACCAATGCTCTTGAACACTAGGCTAAATGCCACCCAAACCTTTTGAAAAGCTGCTGGATCAGTGGTGTTTTGATTCTTGCCCTGCTTTAATGCACCTGATACAGCTGAAAAGGTCAACAATGAAGCAAATAAAGGTCAGAGTAAAAGCCATAAGACACTAGCTCTCCAAGAACTGTGTAGATGCTGTACTATTCAGTCCAAGACTTCAGTAAATTATCAGAAAAATACTACATAAATAAATATATGAATATGTCAGTACATTTGTTATTTCACTGGTGTTCACTGGGGTTGAATTTCTGATTTTATTAATTTCATAATTAAAATGTAGAATGCTGCTCCAATCAGTCTAGTGGTTAGAGTATCTGACCTGTCACTGAAAGGTTGGTAGACTGAGTCCATGAGTCAACAAGCTGAAGAACTGTGATTCTATCTCTGAGCATAGTGGTTCAGTGTAGTTGCTCACAGATAGTTGCTGAAAATAAAAATGCCTTCTCAGCTTTTCTTACTTGGTAAAATAGGAGAGACAATTTTGAGGATAAAATAAAGACCTACTCCTGAACAAAGTTTTTACTTTGGTTCTCAATTGACATATCTAATTAAATAACAGTAAAAAAAGCATGAAGAAGGATGGCTGGAGGTGTGAGGTGATCAAGTGTAGTTGCATGCTTCCGGTTAATGACCTATCATGGCAAATTTTCCTTCACAATGTGTTTGCACATTAAAATATAAATTGACAATCATAACAACAGAGGTTTCAGAAACAATAACAGCTTGACAGATGATTTAATGGCAATAATCATTTGCATGTGACACTATAATGTGATCTTAACCAAATAGGAGGGAAATGAAAACAGTGAATATAAAAGTGTACATTTACATGCATATTAACAGTGTTCAGAATTGTGGCCTGCTTGAGAGGTGATTTATTGGACTAAAATAATTTGCATATGACACACATCAATCAATGACCCCTGTACCTAACATGACGTGTTCCTAGCCTAGATTTCTAGGTTTCCCAAGACGTTTTGTTGTTGTTGTTTTACATTTATAGGTATTCAGAACTACTATATTAAATTATTAAAAAACACTCTTACACCAGTCTTGACAAACAACTAATAGATAGAGTGATCAAATTAGCATACTCCACTATGGATGCTTGTACGGACAATATGTGATAACAATGCTCTCACAGTGTTTTGAAAGAATACAGTTAAAAAAACGCATTATTTTAGGTTTTAGTAGAATAAGACTGAAAATAAGATCATAAATAAGTTAAATACTTCTAGAACTAATGGCTATTATATTGATAATTAAGTGGCTCTTCAGATACCCCTTCAAACTGCATCACAGAAACCAACCCATGACAAAATAATATGATAGAGAAACAATCTCAGTTGCTGATGGTTGCTGAGCTAAAAATGCAACAATGTCAGTCCCTATGGTAACACAAATCAGATAATATTAGCAGACAGAAAACGAGCAAAGAAAATAAATGATGAAACCCAGTTTTCAGGATAGTCCAGCTTGCGTTTTTCATGACAATCTAATACTCATGATTAAAATAGAACTTTGCTTCATTCTAACTATACCATCACCAAAATTGCTTTCTGTGTGCTGCATAGTAGCATATATATTAGAATTTCTGGTTGCCAATCAGTTACACTAAACGATGAAATTATCAAAAGGCACACAATAATTGTTGTTGGACAAGCTTGGTTTGTAAATCCTGTACATCTGTTTTGTACTGAATGAACACTAGCATTGATTCAAACTTATATTTATTGTGTTTCAGTCAATTCAGATGACTATGATAGACCTAAGCAGTATTCCACAAGAGGGTGCACTAAGATAAGCAATGGTGGCTGATGCGAATTGCTCCCTGTTGAAGATGCACTCTCTTTCCTGCTTAAAAGTCCCACCTTTGGTTTAAAAGACAGAAAATAATAACAGTGACCTCAGAGTCAAAACAGAGAGAGTAGTGCATTCCCTTCCCAAAACAACCTGAATGTCATTTGGATTGTGATTGGTGGTGATATATATTAGACAAGGTGGGATAAAAAATGTAAACAGTGTTTTGATCATTGATCATTTGACCATTTGTGGTGATCATTTAAGTTCACCTTTAAGTGAACACCTGGTCATATAACTCACACATTATTAAAGACAGCCTAAACCTTTTTATAGGCAATAGGGTCCAAGATCTAAAATAATTTTATTTAGCTATCATGCTGCCCGAAAGTTTGTGAACCCTACAGGGGGGGTCATTATTGTTGGATAAAATACAAAATATACTCATATCCGTATTTAAACCCCAGTTCGTAATAAAAACTTTCCACATAAAGGACACATATAGAACTTTTCCTTGACCAGTTCAAAACACAAATCTTATTTCTCCTTAGCCATTCTTTGGTAGGTTTTCTTGAATCCTTTTGGCCACTGTCTTGTTGGAAGACCCATTTTTGGCCGAGCTTTAGGTATTGACTGATGGGCTGACGTTCTGTTCAAGAATCTCCTGGCAGACACGTGCACAAGGAGGGGCAAAGAGGGTGATGGTACCTGTAGTAACCTGAAAAATAACCAACACCCCTCTCCTTCACAATGATTTTGCCTAATGTGGAGGATTCATTTATTATGCATTTATATTATATATTAAGGATGCATAAATATATTCTATTTGCATAAATTAGGTTTATTAAATATGTGGTAAATATGTAGTGTTTGTGTACATGATATACAGGGTGGATACTTTGCTCTGTCTAGGAGTTGGGGAAACATGTAGTTAAAAATATGGGGACCTCAGCTATAGCTTGTGCCCCTCTTCATCAGAATTTTGGTTAGCCAGCCAGGAGGGCAATACCCAATGTTTGGTAAAAAATTGCTGTGACATAGGATAGGCTAGGTGGACAGGGTGGTGGACTGAGTGAGTGTGTGAGTGAACAGGAAGCGGAACTAGCAGGCTGCCCAGACTGTAACTAAGGGGAAGTACCAAGAACTCAAAGCTCCGCCCAAAGCAAGCCTAATATAAAAGAGAATTGGACGACTACTAAGGACAAGAAACCCTTAGAACTTTTGATGTGTAGATACCCTGCCTTTGCTGAAGATTTAAAACAGCTTAGTGAGAAGTGAGAAAAGTGGACTAAAGACACCACCCACCCATGGCCATCTTCTGGCAGCCTGTCGAAGCTTCAATTGAAAACAGTTCAACAGACACTAGAAGAAAGACTACAGAACAAGAAAACCCAATACAAGACAACTACTGTTACTAGCAACACACTCCTTCAGATATGGAAGTCAGAGAACCAGCTGTGCAATTGGAGGACAATTAAGAATGATAATATCAAATGAAATACCTCGACATCAACAGCCCTACTGCCACCATACGTAACAAAGCTTACATCAGGCACCTATCCATCCCTGTCAGAATTTTACCCCACACTGTCAACAAGTGACTCTGAAGGTGTAACTGTGCGTCTGGATGATATTCAAAGGAAAGAATGAAGCATCCAATGAAAATACTGGTCCAGCAGCAGCTCAGGTGGACCCTATAGTCAATGGGACAGGAAGTTTTCCCGCAGATGCAGTCTGTAATGTATAATTTCTTACAATGATGTATTCATACTGAGTAAAGGACTGAGTCCCAGGATCAAAGCAGAATGAGGTGGGAATGGGGGATCTGGAACTTGTCTGGGGGCATCATTGACTGGTATCGGCAGACTATAGGGTTTCTCTTTGATATGGGAACCTGTATAACTCTGTAGGGCATCTATTGTCTGGCAGGATGCTGTAAGCCCTAACAGAGTTGAAGAGGTTACCCATGTGGAGAAGGACAGCATGCCCTTTGTGTCAGGCCTAGGTTGTAATAGAACAAAGGGAATGTATTCCATTGAATTAGCACAGATGTGCAGCATCTAACTGCACCCCTTTTTTGTCTTTAAGTACTGATGACTGTTCTGTATTAATTTAAAGATTATTCACTGTTACTTTGTAACCTGTATACTCTCTCCTTGCAAGAATAAAACTGTTGATTGTGCAATTGAGTTTTCCTCTGTCTTACCTGCCATTTTCGTAGTTAAAGTTAAGTATCCGTTTGGACTTTAGAAAATTGCCGTAACAAGTCCACAGCACACTAAGAGATCCATATGAAGAAGGATGTGTCGCATTCCCTTCCAGTGTGGGAGCAAAACGTAAGGTGAATCCAGAGGTGAAGTCCTTTTCATCTACTACCTTTCAAGAATCTACAGAAGAAGAGTATGTGGACACCAAGAGGGAAAACAAGTGAAGAGAAACCATATATGAAAGTGATGATGAAGCTAACGAAAGTGAAGACATAGTGCAAATAAGAATAAAAGGGAAAAGGAGTACCAAAGAAAAGAAGAGGACTAATGTGTCCAGACAAAGCTCTCTGCCATTTAAAGGCCTGAATAGACATTGGGAAAATCAGACAATTCCCTGATAACAATCAAAGAAATAGATGATCTATTGCATAATAGCCATCTGGAACCTGATGTGAGAATGGCCCTGGAAAACAAAAGAGACAGACTTATGGAAGGTGTTAATAAAAATTTGCAGGCAACAGACAAGATCATCAGACAGTCTCGCCGAATCCAGGGACAGGAACCTGACTCCCAAGCCCCGATGGTGCTCCTACCCAATCCAAATGCACATGATGCACCATTTGTTCAAAATGTACCATGTGGAGCGAAGGATTTACAGGCCATGCTCAACAACCTCCCTGAACATTTTGAGGGGGGAGGAAAATGGATTACTGCATTTGAGCAACAAACCGCAGGACAACCACTATGTGTTGTCCTATAAAATTACCTTCAGCTCTTGCAATAGTCAAATGTGCTCCACATACAGGAGGTAGAGACATTGTGTCACAATGTAATCAAATAGCTAACTGTGCCGCTAAACAGGCAGCTGAAGCTCTGACCCCAGTTGAGTTTCATGCACTCTCTTTAGTGGATTGTAGTGATTGCTCCCTGGAAGACGTACTGAACATGCAAAAAGCAGCAGTTTCTGAAAACCTGTCCTGGGTGTCCAGAGGATGTGTGCTGGACCCCGACTCTGGCCTGTGGCGCCAGGCGAGATCTGGAAAAGTGAAAATAGAGGTGATTTTCTGGATTTTTGCAATTAGAAGTGCAACAGGTCTGTACCTACCAATAAATTATGTATTTATTAAATTCAATCCATACAGTAGTTGCTTGCAATACTGATATAGCCTAAAGGTATTAACTGGCCTTGGTTCTTGGTTAGCCAATTGCTTGAATACTGACTAGTTCCCAGTAACTCTTAATCATCCTGTAGCTGGTCAATAGGCACTGTTGGAGGTGTAACAGGCAATAATGTCCACCACAGCAGGTAGCCTAACCATCAACCTTTCTGTATAAGGAATGGAGGCTGACCGTGTAAGCTTCGTTTACACAAAATGTATGTACTGCTTTTATTATAAAGATTGCCTTGTGGGACGGATCAGGATATCAGGCCAGGCTCCAATTTTGCTTACTGCAGGTCTGTTTGTAAGTCAAAAGTAAAGAAAAAGTAACTTACCCTTTTATTGTGACCAGCCTAAGGCACACCTGTGCAATACTCATGCTGTCTGATCAGTATCTTGATATGCCACACCTGTGAGGTGGATGGATTATCTTGGAAAAGGAGAAGTGCTCACTAACACAGATTTGTGAACAATATTTGATTGAAAAAAGGCCTTTTGTGTACATAGAGAAAGTCTTAGATCTTTGAGGTCTGAGCATGTTGAATGGGGGCAAAACAGATGTGTTGCGTTTTCAAGTCTTACAGTTTGTGATAGTTTGACTGTGATTGGTGTTAAAACAATTCTAATTTGATCATCAAATGAAATCGTACTCCACCTTGACATCAATGTATTTGACAATGCATTTGTTATTCATTAAAAATAATGGTATTTAACATTCGCGTTTAAAGTAGAACTTTTTAATGTATATAAACAAAGCGCATATAAACCTAACCATTCAAAACAAATACAATCTGAAGAGCATAATCAGAATGGTTTGATTTTGAACTGAGTGACTGTGGGCGCGGTGCCCCATAAACGATACACCTTTTTGACAGGCCAATTAGACTAGGGAGCACTTATTGAAACAGAAAGTTGTGCACTTAATCGTCATTTTATGCTTGTATTACATTCTACTGCAGGGGTCTCCAAACTATTCCACAGAGGGCCGTGTGTCTTTTTTTTAAAATGTATATGCAATCGATGCTGTAGGATACCATTATTCATAAATAGCCATGTGCTTACTTCATTTGTGGATGGTTCATGTCTCTGAGCTGTTGGAGCTGTCTGGCCATTACACTTACGCATTGGATCCAGTTAATGTTTCCATACAAATTATCATATTCTAACTACTTTTGCCTGTTCAAATCTCGTCTAAAACGTTGATCTATAATGTCCTTTTTCGGAATGAAAGCAATGCAGGAATGAACGTGAAGCAAGTCTCTGTTGATACTCCATTGTCTGCAGCTTGGGTAAGGAGTGGCCACTGGATCTGAGCTCGTGCCATAGCCCATGTGATTTCCTGGGAAAGCTAATCTGAATTGCTATTAGATACCAGGCATCAGACGACCTAGCAATAACGTTGTTAGCGATTGGTCAACAAAGATTAGATTCTAAACAGCAGATGAACTTAGCTCCATTACATGAAGTGTGTAATGGCCAACATTTTAGGTGCAACTTTGTGTTTTTCTTACATAGGCTGTGATGCGCGTAGGAAAACAAACCTTACCGTTAATCGCTTCATTGGAATTAGCCACTAACCGCTAAGAAAAATCTATAACCATTCGGTATCAATGAATACAAATACACAGTATGTCTTCTTCTGCGGATACGCAGATGGTGGTTGCTTTGGGTTAAATGGCCTCTCAGTCTAGTTCTGTAGGCTACACAATCATGGAGAAGACTGCTGACTTGACAGCTATCCTAAAGATGACCATTGACACCTTGCACAAGGAGGGCAAGACACAAAAGATCATTGCTAAAGAGGCCTGCTGTTCACAGAGCTCTGTGTCCAAGCACATTAATTGAGAGCCGAAGGGAAGGAAAAGATGTGGTAGAAAAGTGTACAAGCAATAGGGATAACCGCACCATGGAGAGGATTGTGAAACAAAACCCATTAAAAAATGTGGGGGAGATTCACAAAGAGTGGACTGCAGCTGGAGTCAGTGCTTCAAGAACCACCACGCACAAACGTATGCAAGACATGGGTTTCTTCTGTCACATTCCTTGTGTCAAGCCACTCTTGAACAAGACACAACGTCAGAAGCATCTCGCCCGGGCTAAAGACAAAAAGGACTGGACTGCTGCTGAGTGGTCCAAAGTTATGTTCTCTGATGAAAGTACATTTTGCATTTCCTTTGGAAAACAAGGTCCCAGAGTCTGGAGGAAGAGAGGAGAGGCACAGAATCCACGTTGCTTGAAGTACAGTGTAAAGTGTCCACAGTCAGTGATGGTTTGGTGCCATATCATCTGCTGGTGTTGGTCCACTGTGTGGTCTGAGGTCCAAAGTCAACGCGGCCATCTACAAGGAAGTTTTAGAACACTTCATGCTTCCTGCTGCTGACCGACTTTATGGAGATGTAGATTTCATTTTCCCACAGGACTTGGCACCTGCACACAATGCCAAAGCTACCAGTACCTGGTTTAAGGACCATGGTATCCCTGTTCTTAATTGGCCTGCAAACTTGCCTGACCTTAACCCTATAGAAAATCTATGGGGTATTGTGAAGAGGAAGATGCCATACGCCAGACCCAACAATGCAGAAGAGCTGAAGGCCACTATCAGAGCAACCTGGGCTCTCATAACACCTGAGCAGTGCCACAGACTGATCGACTCCATGCTACGCCGCATTGCTGCAGTAATTCAGGCAAAAGGGGCCCCAACCACTTATTGGGTGCTGTACATGCTCATACTTTTCATGTTCATACTTTTCAGTTGGCCAACATTTCAAAAAATCATTTTTTTGTGTTGGTCTTAAGTAATATTCACATTTTCTGAGATACTGATTTGGGGGTTTTCATTAGTTGTCAGTTATAATCATCAAAATTAAAAGGAATGAACATTTGAAATATATCAGTCTGTGTGGAATGACTGTATACATTATGCAAGTTTCACTTTTTGAATGGAATTACTTAAATAAATCAACTTTTTGATGATATTATAATTATATGACCAGCACCTGTATATTATTTTTTTCGTGCATTGAATTAGTTAATTCTATTCATTTAAATCTTTTGATTATAAAAATATTTGTAAATAGATTTGGCTGTTATGTCACATTTTATGATCTTATATATCTTAAATGCTGAATTGAGTTTGGTTAAATAATATAGTTTCTTTTTGTTTGTATTACCAATGATAGCTAGGATAATACTGCATTTAAAACCGACACCTGATAGTTGTTAATGGAGTTTATATTCTAAAATGGTAAATTGACTAATGAACAAATAGGGTATAGATGTTAACAGTGTTTAAGGCCTACATTGAGTGTCCTTTAGATTACTTATTGCACCTTGATTTTTAGTGACATCGTACATCTGTTTTCTGTCTACATTTGCCATTTGTAAGTTTTCTTAATTTCCACCCTAATGTTGAGTTACTGTTTAGATAAAAATCAACAGCTTTTTACAAACTGCAAACTATACTAGAGATGAATCAGACAATAAATTAGACCCTTAACTCAAAAAAAGGATATCAGCAAAGTTGAAATAATGGCATATCTTGCTACAGACCGTCTGAGGAACATGTCAGAATTTTTTATATGTGGAAACTTAAATTTCAGATGTGGGTGAAGTCAAGGGCTCCAGGAAGGGGGGTTGACCCCCAATATTACCCTAAACAACTTCTCTCATTGATTCAGGGTGGCATTTTACTTAGGCTTAAAATGTAATGTTCAGACTGGTCTCAACTGTGGTAATTTCACCAGCAAAAGCATATTCAGTTTTTAGATAATCAAACATTAAGTGAAAGTTAAATATATTTTCCTCTCAATAGCTTTAATGTTGAAATGTATGAAACTGTAGTGAGGGTAGAGACCAAGAGTCATCCCCCATTGCTGATGATAGTCATTTTTGTAAATAGAACCACAGACGTGGTCAAAGAAAAAATTGTGTTTTAAGGTTTAGCTGACCACCACTATTTGGAATAAAAATCTCTAAAAGTTAGAGAATTTTACTTAAATGTAAAAGGTTAATCAATACATTGCTTTTTGTCACAAGGTAGTTTTGTCGTTGCCTGTACAAATGCAAAATTTTGGTGCTGTGGATATGCTAATATAATCACTGGTGGTGTTAGCTTCCTTTTCCGGTGATGTCCAAGAACAAAAGTTATGCAACCAGAAAGTCAGGGGAGAGCCTTTTATTTCAGCATGAGACTTACGATGTCAACGGGTCATAGTTCCCACTCTCTCTCTCTCCAAAGAATACAGAATGTTCCACAGTTCTTATAATACAAAGGAGGCGGTCTAGGGTCAAACCCAGCCAAATACCCTCCAATAAGCAAGGCCTAAATGACCATTGTATGGGGTGTTCCAGCATATGGTCAATGGTCCTATCCCTCAAGCCTGTGACAGTCACACGGACAGCTCCTAGCAGGAGGCATGGACAGGACATGTGTTCTATCTATACACCTGTGCTCAAGAGTTAGTTAGTACATCTGTGTTGTATTAAGTTTCTCAAGCCTACTTTCTCTCAGTCCCCCCTTCAATCATGTATTAATTAATCATTACATGTTGATAAAACTAGAAAAATAAAAGTACAATCCAATTCCTAATGAACTGAAAAGGTCCAAACACTTTTGTTAAAAAACAATATAGAAAAATAATAAAAAAGATTATCTTGCCTATGAGGCTTTATTATTCCTTAAATGAAAATAAGATGCAGTGGACACAGCTTGCCCTGACTCATAGCACTGTATGGCATTTCAATCATAGTGATCATCTTGATCAATCTTTACCATACACATCAAATCCCAGGCTACTATCAGTCTAACCTGTGTCCAACAGAAACAGACCTAACGTGACATATTAATGAAATGCATAGTTCATTCCCAATAAATCCTTTAAACAATCAAAGTCTCCCTTGTCCATATCATGAGTCATGCATCAACATCATACCTACAACCCAACATATCCTGAACAAAACACAACACTCAACTCCAATGAATGTACTAGTGACAGTTTCAACCTTTGAAAAGGAATACAGCACTATTAAACATTAGAGGATAGCTGTTGTAATTATGAATACTAAGCAACTTCCCAAAAAAACAAGTATCAATGACCAATGTTAAGGTAGTGATCATATGTAGGCCTCTGCCTGTCTTGTGAGGAATGAACATACATACAATATCACAATGCCAGTCCATTTAGGAAAACTATTGATTGTTAGGAATGAAGCTGGATTCCCATCAAATGTCCTGTAGTCTTCAGTCTTCTCTGTTTTGAATGTCATCGGTGATGAATAGTTTCAATATCAGTTATTGCAATCATTGTGATGTGGACACAACGAATTGCCTGGTTGTCCTAACGAGTCAGTGTAGGTGTGTAAAGGAACAGTGAGTTTCCGACACTTCATTAATTCAAAATTTTAACACCACCACTGTCCCGTGTTACTCTGACCCGTAGTGTGTGGAGTCCTTCAGGTGGATTCTCCTCTCTTCTCACTGTTGATGATTAATCTAGAAATCAAGTGAGAAACCAAGTGGTCTGACCCTGGCATATTTCTGCCATGTGAGCGGTCAGGAAGATTTGGAACTGATTCGACCAGTGTTGTTAAAGAAATCCTTCTAGAACATGTTGCTGGTACTCACACACTCAGTTGTCTGTATCCTGTCAGTGACGTGATGTATCATCAGAAAAGGGGTTGTGATGTCCCGATCTGTTGAAAGTATAACTGCAAAACAACGATTAGTGTGGTTCAACAGTCCATCAGACTTTCATCCTCTGGGTATGGTTCCGTCAACTCCCAAAAATGACAGTAGATCAGTCCTGAAAACAGAAGTTCCATCATTAGGGTGAAGTGTACACCTTATTCAGACAAGTTTCATAAAACTCTATGTCAAATTTCATTTCCCATCCAGAACTGGGTTGTTTGATGTTTCATTAAATGTGCTACATTCATGCTCGATACCACACGGCAGTGGAATAAGATTCCATTGTCCAATCAGATTTGACTTTGCTTAGCCAGATCAACAAATTGTTTACATCTTGTCACGGCGCTGTTCAAAGAATGGAGTCAAGCGCAGGAAAGTGGTTTCAATATATATTATATTTTAAAGAAAGTGCAGTGTTCTACAATTAAACATACAGCATAAAGCCTCGTTGACACAGAGAAATAACCCACAAAACCCCAACCTAATCAACAGACATTTATACCCCTACTCTAAATATCAAATAAGGAACAGGTGTGTCTGGTAATGACACACAGGGGCAGTGGTTTTAGAAAGTCGGTGACGCCGACCGTAGGAGCCTCGGCGCACCAGCTGGGGGAGCTTCAGGTGGAACGGTGACAGTACCCCCCTTGACGAGCAGCTCTAGCGGCGCGGCGCCCCCGATCACCTGGATGGAACACAGGCGTCGCCCCGTGGTGGCGGTCAGCTTGGTGTTTGTGGCGACGTCCGGCATGTTGGAGGCGCAGGTGGGCTTCGTTACATGTTTCCTCCGCATGCCGGAACCACTGATCCACCGCGGGGGCCTCGGTCTGGCTCGGATGCCACGGTGCCAGGTCCGGCTGGTAACCCAGTACACACTGAAAGGGGGAGAGGTTAGTGGAGGAATGACGTAGGGAGTTCTGGGCGTACTCCGCCCAGGGCAGAAACGTCAACCACTCTCCCGGCCGGCCCTGGCAGTAGGACCGCAGCAACCTGACCACTTCCTGATTGACCCGTTCCGCCTGCCCGTTGTCTTTGGGGTGGAACCCGGAGGTGAGACTTACCATGACCCCCAGTCTCTCCATGAAGGCTTTCCACACACGGGAGGTAAACTGGGGGCCCCGGTCCGAAACAATGTCCTCCGGGACGCCATAGTGCCGGAAGACATGGGTAAACAAGGCCTCCATGGTCTGTAGAGCCGTGGGATTCCCTGGGAGAGGTAGGAAGCGGCACGCCTTCGAGAACCGGTTCACAACGACCAAGATCGCGGTATGTCCCCTGGATGAGGGAAGATCGGTTAAAAAAATCAATGGATAGATGTGACCAAGGCCGCTGTGGAACCGGGAGAGGCATTAATTTCCCTGCAGGAAGTTGCCTCTGCGTTTTACACTGGGCGCACACCGAGCAGCAGGAAACATATACCCTCAGGTCCTTGGCCAAGGTCGGCCACCAATACCTGCCCTCCAGACAGTGAATTGTGCGGTCGATTCCGGGATGACCAGCCGGAGAGGAGTGGGCCCAACATAGCAACCTGTCCCGCACGGAGACAGGTACGTATTGGAGACCGACAGGACACCACGCAGGTGCAGGGTCCGTACGCAGTGCCTGCCTGATCTCAGTGTCGAGATCCCACACTATCGGTGCCACGATGCAGGCACCCGGCAGTATGGGACCATCCTCCACCGGCCTCTCTTCCTTGTCGTGCTGACGGGACAACGCATCAGCCTTCACGTTCCGACTGCCTGGAATATATGATAGAGTAAAGGTGAACCTGGCAAGAAACAGGGACCTCCTCGCCTGGCGAGGATTCAGTCTCCTCGCTGCCCGGATGTACTCCAGGTTACAGTGGTCAGTCCAAACGAGAAAAGGGTGTTTATCCCCCTCGAGCCAGTGCCTCCATGCCATAAGTGCTTTGATGATGGCTAACAGCTCACGATCACCGACGTCGTAGTTGCGTTCGGCGGGTGTCAGTTTCTTTGAAAAGAACACGCAAGGACAGAGTTTAGGCGGTGTGCCAGAGCGTTGCGATAGAACCGCCCCTACCCCACTCTCAGACGCGTCCACTTCCACCACAAACGGCAATGACGGGTCTGGGTGTGCCAGCACAGGCGCGGACGAAAACAGAGCCTTCAGTGAGGTGAAGGCCCTGTCTGCCTCAGGCGTCCAACAAAGCTTGGACTGACCTCCCTTTAGGAGAGAGGTGATGGGAGCTGCGACCTTGCCGAAGCCGTGAATGAACCTCCGGTAAAAATTGGCGAAACCAAGGAAGCGCTGTACTGCCTTTACCATGGTTGGGGTCGGCCAATTACGCACGGCGTTATTGCGGTCATCCTCCATCTCCACCCCAGATGCGGAGATGTGGTATCCCAGAAAGGAAATGGACTGCTGGAATCAAAGACACTTCTCAGCTTTGATGTATAAGTCATGCTGCATCAGCCGTTCAAGCACCCGACGGACCAGAGTAATATGTTGATCGTGCGTATCCGTGTACACCAAGATGTCATCGATGTACACCACAACACCGCGACCAATCATATCCCTAAAGGTCTCATTAACGAAAGCCTGAAAGACCGATGGAGCATTCATAAGACCATATGGCATGACCAGGTACTCGTAGTGGCTCGTCGTTGTGCTGAAAGCTGTCTTATGCTCATCGCCCTCTCGGATACGCACAAGGTTATATGCACTCCTGAGATCTAAATTTGTGAAGAAGCGCGCAACGTGCATTGACTCCACCACCGTGGCAATGAGAGGAAGGGGATAGGTATAGCGAACTGTGATTTTATTGAGGGCACGGTAATCTATGCACGGACGCAGACCACCATCCTTTTTCTTCACAGAGAAGAAACTCGCGCTGGCAGGTGAAATGGAGGGGCGTATGTACCCCTGTCATCGGGACTCCGAAGCATACGTTTCCATAGCCTCGGTTTCCGCATGAGACAGGGGATACACATGACCCCTGGGCAGCATGGAAGCCAGTAGGAGGTCAATAGCACAATCCCATGGCCGATGGGGTGGTAATTTAGATGCCTTGGATTTGGAAAAGGCACGTGATAGATCCGAATACTCAATAGGGATAGGAATGTCGGAGGCACTGTCTGGATTTTCCACCGTGGTGGCACTCAGCGAAACCGAAACGCACCTTCCCAGACACTCACTCGACCACCCCTCAATGGATCTGTGGAACCAAGAAATAGAAGGGTTATGCAGGGACAACCAGGGAAGTCCTAACACTATGTGGTTGGAGGGGAGTGATATGACATAAAAGGAGATCTGCTCCGTGTGTGTGTGTTGTGTGGTCATGGCTATCGGGCCTGTTACCTGGCGCACTAACCCGGTTCCCAGAGGTTTGCCATCTAAAGAGCAGACGGGTAGGGGTTGTGTCAGTGTAGTAAGGGGTATGTGTAGAGCCCTCGCCAGGGACTCGTCTATGAAGTTACCCGCTGCTCCTGAATCTACGAGAGCCTTAAGTGGGGTGGCGCTGGAATACCCAGGGAAAATAATGGTGATATGAAATTGTGAAGTAGGAGAGGGTGTACGAGTGCCTGTGCTGCCGCTTCCCTGACCCGAGAGGCGCAGGTGGCCACCAACTGGTTGAAACCGAGTGTAGCGTCACGGCACGTCAACTCCTGCCGGACATCCTCCCGCAAGCTGCACCGAAAGTGGTTTATCATGGCCCGTTCGTTCCATCCTGATCCCGCGGCCAGGGTGCGGAATTCTAGGACGAATTCCCTCGCTGTCCGGGTGCCCTGTCGAAGGTGGAACAGACGTTCCCCTGCGTCCCTGCCCTCTGGAGTATGGTCGAACACCGACGAGAAGATGTGGGTGAACGCCTCGTAGTCTGTGAGGCATGTGATGAGTGCCGACACCGTTTAGCGCCCTGTTGCCGTTGGAGCTGAAGGATCTGAGCATTAACAACTACAATATGAATGTATGGTTCATTTGAAGTGAATGTGCCTAGATATTGAGAATAACAGAAATTTAAGATTCTCCCTGTTGGTTACACTCTGGTAACCACAGGAATGTTTACATTGACCATTTGGTGTGGGGGTTAGTGTCTCGGCTTTGCTAGGTAAACACACCCCTCAAGGTATTTAACAGCTTGTACCCCACATTACAGTTCAGAGAGTAGAGAGAAACAAAGGGAGTAGGGACGAGTTTGAGCCTGTAACATCATGTGCTAATAGACTATCAATATGGAGCAATAAACACTGAATACTCTCTCCCTTGACAACCGAGTACGCGAGTTATTATTACTACCACTATACGACATGGCTGATTTCTAACAGAGCGGTGGTGGAGAATTTTAAATTTAATTGTAACAAAAACCCCTGGCAACGAGACACGGTCCCGTCGTAGGGCTGCGGGAGAGTGAGGCGTACCACCCCATGTCCTTCCAACAGGAACGCAGGAGGACAGGGTGCTGCTGTGGTACTCGGGTTTGTTCCCTCGTTGTGCTGGGCCTGGTCGAGACGGTTCACCTTTTGGAGAACTTGTCCATAGCGGTTGCCAGGCTCGCTAAGATTTCCCCATGTTCTTTCACCCGACCTACCATACCCGTGAAATCGGGTACACCTGCTGACTCAGTATAAAAGGTGGGTTATTCTGTCACGGCGCTGTTCAAAGAATGGAGTCAAGTGCAGGAAAGTGGTTTCAATATATATTATATTTTAAAGAAAGTGCAGCGTTCTACAATTAAACATACAGCATAAAGGCTCGTTGACACAGAGCAATAACCCAATTTATACCCCTACTCTAAATATCAAATAAGGAACAGCTGCTTTTGGTAATGACACACAGGGGCAGTGGTTTTAGAAAGTCGGTGACGCCGACCGCAGGAGCCTCGGCGCACCGGCTGGGGGAGCATCAGATGGAACGGTGACACAATGCTATTCCACCATGAAAATGTTAGACCTTACGTTATTTCCAAATAAACCAATTAAAACAGACTGTAGATGTAAAATGTTAAACATAACAGATGCCAATGCTCTGTTATAACCATGCAAACATAAAAAAACGTCATTTTCATGTAATTCCTTATAAGTACCTATTTGATTTGCTTTGAGCCTTAAGCTCAACTCTTTCCAATCATAATCAGTGATCATATCATACATTCCCCCCTGCTTTCCCCTCATGTGGCCGTATTCGCTGTGATTCTGCTTTCACTCGTGGTGTCACTTTCCATTGACTTAATGAAGTGAATGCAGGGGGGATGTATGATATGACAACTGATTATGATTGGAAAGAGTTAAGCTTAGGGCTGAAAGCTTTATGAAAACAAATCTGTTTGTAAAGTTAAAACAGAGCATTGGCATCTGTTTTGTTTTACATTTTTCATCTATAGTATGTTTTCACTTGGTTTATCTGTAAATTGTTTGTTTGACGTGAGGTCTAACATTTTAATGGTGGAATAGCATAGATGTAACCACTTTTTGATTTGGCTAAGTCAAGTCTGATCGGACAATGAAATCTCATTCCACTGCCATATGCTATCGGGCATGAATATAGCACATTGAATGAAACATCAAACAACCCAGTTCTGGATGAGAAAGGAAATTTGACAGACTTTTATGGAAAGTTGTCTGAATAAGGTGTAAGCTTCACTCTAATGATGGAACTTCTAAGATCCACAATTTTTCCAGACTGATCTGATGATACATCACGTCACTGACAGGACACAGACAACTGAGTGTGTGAATACCAGCAACATGTTCTAGAAGGATTTCAACAACCACATGGGTCGAATATGTTCCAAATCATCCTGATCCCTCACAGAACGATGCCAGGGTAAGATCACTTAGTTTCACATTCCATTTCCAGATGAATCATCAACAGTGAGATGAGAGGAGAATCCACCGGAATCCACCCGAAGGACTCCACATGCTACAGGTCAGAGTACCACGGGACAGTTGACTGGAAAGGTCACATGGTCCCAACACTGTGGATGACACTGTTGTGGTGTTCATTTTGAATTAATGAAGTGTGGGAAACTCACTGTTCCTTTACACACCTACACTGACTTGTTGGGACAACCAAGCAATTTGCTGGGTCCACATCACACTGACTGCAATAACTGATATTGGAACTTTACATCAATGATACAAGACAGAAAACGGAAGACTAGAACTACAGGACATTTGAGAGGAATCTAGTTTAATTCCTAACGATCAGTAGTTTTCCTAAATTAACTGGTATTATGATCTCTTATGTATGTTCATACCTCACAATACAGGCAGAGGACTACATATGATCACTACCTTAACATTGGTCATTGATACTTGTTTTTTTGTGAAGTTGCTTAGTATTCATAATTACAACAGCTATCCTGTAATGTTTAATAGTGCCTTGTTCCTTTTCAAAGGTTGAAACTGTCACTAGTACATTCATTGGAGTTGAGTGTTTTGTTTTGTTCAGGATATGTTGGGTTGTAGGTATGATGTTGATGCATGACTCATGATATGGATAAGGGGGGACTTTGATTGTTTAAAGGGTTTATTGGGAATTAACTATGCATTTCATGAATATGTCATGTTATGTCTGTTTCTGTTGGACACAGGTTAGACTGATATTAGTCAGGGATTTGATGTGTATGGTAAAGATTGATCAGGATGGTCACTACAATTGCAATGCCATACAGTGCTATGAGTCAGGGCAAGCTGTGTCCACTGCATCTTATTTTCATTTAATTGAAGGAATAATAAAGCCTCAAGCCAGATAATCATTTTTATTATTTTTCCTTATTGTTTTTTTAACAGAAATGTTTGGACCTTCTCAGTTTATTAGGAATTGGATTGTACTTTTCTAGTTTTATCAACATGTAATTATTAATTAATACATGATTGAAGGGGGGACTGAGAGGAAGTAGGCTTAAAAAACTTTACCCAACACAGATGTGCTGACTAATTCTGAACAACAGAGCATAGATAGGACATGTTGCCTGATACTGATGGGCCCCACACATCCTGTCCATATCTCCTGCTAGGAGTTGCCCATGTGATTGTCACAGGCTTGATGGATAGGACCATTGACCATAGGTTGTAACATACCATACAAGGGTCTTTTGTAAGATAAACCTTTCTTATTGGAGGGTATTTGACTGTGTAATGGCTGGTTATGACCATTGGCCACCTCCCTTGTATTCTGGTATAAAGATTTGTGTTCTTTCTGTATTCATTGGAGAGAGAGAATGGAAAGAACTATAGAAGGTTAACAACATTGTCTCATACTCAATAAAGATGTCTCTCCCCTGATCTCTGGGTGCATTCATTTTGTTCATGGATATCACATGGACAGAAGCTGACAGCCTGTACCTACTTCCAAGGGGGTTCTAGTTGATAGAATTGCCATCACAGTTATCACAACTAAAAACTTCTGAATAAAGAAGCAATGAAATTGGCATCATTTCGACCAGTTCATTATCTCGAGCATCTGCAATTGTGGGTTCGTTTACAGGCTTAAAATGTCCAGAAACCCAAACCTTCTTCTGAAATACGTTAGTCTATTCTTGTACTTAGAAATGGAGGCCATTCCATGCAAGAAATTGAAACTGAAGATCTCATACAACATTGTGTACTACTCCCTTAACAGAAAAGTCCAAACTGGCTCTAATCAAAATAGATAGTTGACAAGGGAGGCCCCAGTGCACAGCTGAGCATTTGAACAAATACGTGAGTGTCCAGTTTGAGAATGACACCTCACTGGTCCTTAACTGGCAGCTTCCTTCATTCATCTCAACATCAATCAACCCTGTTAAGATATTGTGGGAGCAGCATGATGTTAGCTTCTGATTCTTTTGCAGAATAATAATGGACCCAGGGTGAGAAGCATTCGTTGTTGTTTATACACAAAATATTATCCATCTCTTACTTGCTCTTTCCAAATGTCTTTGTGGTTCTCCAAATGTCCTGGTCTTTAAAAGCACATATATACAAGACCAAAATTAGACCAGAACATCCTACTTTCTGGACGTCTGCCAATCATTTAAGTGTATTATACATATGTATCCTAACCTTGTTAGGTATAGAGTCCTTTCTTGAGTTTCTGGCTCCACACACATATCAGGTTGTGGGGCCCCTCCAATAACAGACAACAGTTATTTACTCTGTGTACCTCATATAGCACCTAATAGCAAAGCATTATTCCTCTGTGTTGTGTTGGTTTAACAAGAGTATAGGATTAAAATACATTTATGTCATTAGGAACAGACATGCTTAAGAAGTGCCCACCAAGCAAAACCAATTTGTGGAAGGTGACAGGTGGTGAAATTTGTTCAGATTATCTCAACAAATTGACAACTAGAATGCCAAAGATCTGCAAGGCTGTCATTGCTGCAAATGGAGGATTCTTTGACCAAAAGTTTAAAGGACTATTATTATAAAATGTCATTATTGTCAATTACTATTCTTTATATTAATTTTGCTACTTTGCCTATTGAAACTTATTTTGTATATGTTTTCATGGAAAACAATGACATTTCTATTTGATCTCAAACTTTTGAACTTTAGTGTATGTAATATTTTTCTATCATTGATATGATGTGTATTCACCATTGGAGAACAGGTTTGATTTGTTATAAAACATTAAAAAAAGTTGACTTTCTCATTTTTATTGTGCCTCTCATGAAGCTCTCTGGCATGACATAGGACTTGAAAACACTCTCTAGGTTATCGACAACCCTTTTGTAATTGATTACTCATATGCATTATTAATTGGCTATATACTGTGTTCCATTTATATTCTTTTTATTTGTTATTCCTCTCTTACTTTTTAACTCATTGTTAGAAAATATCTCTTAAGTGTGTATTTCAATGTTAGTCTAAACCTTTTGTTTACAAAGCATGTGACAAATAGTTTACATTTGATTAAACTTTTCTGTTAGTGCGTTGTCATGCAAAATCATAAAATATAGTTTCAGCCCACAAAACAAAACAACCAGGGACCTGAAACAGGTAAGCTTTTTACTGTGTCTATTTCCACCTCTACAATACTGAGACTGATACTTTTGCCATGCATTTCTTTGTACTGTATTAAACTATTATGCAATCACTCCTTAACATCCTCTTACCCCCTTCGTTGACAACTACTTTGAATTACATACATGTAATTAGCTTGGAGAAATAAGATTAAATATACCCTTCCCCGCAGAGGACAGTCATATGAATCATTATGGCTTTGCTGTCTTCATTATAGTGTCTAAATCTACCTTCCAGCATTTTAATGTGGTTTGACACGACTTGCATCATCCACATTGACTAACCACCAACATCTGAAGAATGACCTACGGACTCTCCCTGACTGTGACTCCTGAGATCGACTACCTTCACAACATCAAACTCATTCTAGATTCTCCCTGTTTTCTCACTTCTGCCTTCACACCTCTCCCTATCCTCATCTCTCTCCCTCTCTCCTGTTTGCCAGGAGGTTTGTTTCTCTACATATTCTCTTTGATCTCCCTCTCTTCGCTCTTTCCCTCTTTTCTTAGTTTCGGTGGATCAGGCCCCTTTTCCAAACTATAATTAAGCACTCGCTCTAGGGATCTGTGGTTGGTACCAATGTACCTGCGGTCAAACCCAGGTATCAGTTGCTAGCACTAACTATATCCTGAAATATGTATCTGTGCATTACATATCCATATAGAGCTTCATTCTGTTCCCCCCACAACCATCCCAAGGGGGAGGGATACAAAAAGAAAAAAGCTCCTCGCTTGCTAATTGCAGGGTACTCTGTAGCACTCTCTTGTGCTTCCCCCTTCCATAGTTTCTGGCTGTTTAGCACCACTTTGATCAGCAGATGGGAGAGAGGCCCGCCCTGCCAGCTTCTTCTGCCTACCCGCTCCCTCGCTCACAGTGGGAGACCAGAGAGAGAGAGAGAGAGAGAGAGAGAGGGAAGGAAAAGGGACAGGGAAAAAGGGTTGAAAGAGAGACAGAAAAGGAAGAGGGGGCAGAGAGAAAGCTAGAGGGTAAAAAGAAATAACAAATGTTGTTTTGGGAGGCATTTGTCTCGCTCTTGTGTGGCTCTGCAATTCCAAACAGATGTTGTTGCTTCCTCCATCCCACCCTGAATCAAATTAGATATTTGCCTTTCTCATTTGTGTGTGTGTGCTTCTCAATGCTGGCCAGAACAAAGAACTTGCTTGCTTGAGCCTTGTAGAAAATGTATTAGTCTGCTGCCTCTCAGTGAACAAATACTGGCTTTCTACAGCTATAGTCAATAAGCATTTTGAGTAACAAGAGAGGTCTATACCAACATTGAAGAAAAAAATGTGTTTCAACCTCTGTATTGTGCTTACAATAAATCACAATATTGCTTTGCCAGGTGCAATCGAGAATCCGATGTGAGTTGGTATAGAACTGGAGAAACGAATGGCCCTGCTGCTATAACAAGGTTAAGGTACAGCTCTCAGGAGGGACATAGCCTGCAAGAACCCTTTTGTTATCCCACTAGCAGATCTATAACCACTAAAATGCCACTCTATGCTGCCAATAACTTTCAGACCCAGTAGTCTGGGGAGGGTATTAAAAGATAAGAAAGACTCTCATTTATGGACAAACATGTACGCGTATGGATTTCCCATGTGATCCATGACAACGCTGCTTTGGCACAGCCAGCCTCTCATATAAGCGGACATGAATCAACTTTTGTTATTGACAGGTTTGGTGTTCACAGTGTACCCTAGGTCAATCAGCTGGTGTTGTACATGGGCAATGATTTGTGTGAGCTGGTGTTATGGTGCAAATAGCTGTTACAATACAATGATGTGTGAGGCCAGGCACGCTTATTGCAGCACTGTATAAAGCCATTGTATTGCCCTCCGCCATCTCAAAAGGGACATAGACGCTTAGCATTTTTCAATCTGTAACTTCCTATTACTTTATTTTAGTTATACATTATGTACTGTATTGAATGATTGTAAAAGTATATAGTACACACTACTTCGTTTCAAACCAGCATGCTTACAATCTGCTCTTGTGAGGGATTTTTCTGTAAAATGTACTTATACTTATGAAAATATTAATGCAATGTATAATCACATAGTTTTATTTTAAACTTATTAATGTGCAATCCATACACACAGACAATGAGCTCCTTGGGAATGTAATCCACACACATAGAAAATGACTTGTGGGATAGGACAAATTACAGACAGACACATTTTATGTTATTGACGATATATGTACCTTGTGCTGAGAAATGGTCATGAGCAATCAATTACCATGTGCCCAGAGATTGGCGTTCCCAAAGTTTACTGCCTTTGTGCACACTGGTGGGATGACCAAGATACAACCCATGAGTTCATCATAACTTACTTTGTCTCTATTGATAGAGATGACCTAATTATGGCCCATGAGCTTATCATAAAACTTACTTTGTGTACATTGAGGATGTTGTGTACTGCTGTCTCAAATTATGAGCATTCAGGGAGGTAGAAGACATGAGGCGAACCCGGCCCAGGGGCAGTTCCAAAAAGATGATTAGTCATATGGCGTGATGTGTGAAAGTTTTGTATAAAAGCCATGGTCTGGACTCGGAACGTTGGGGGTGTATCTGCAGAAGGACCTGGCTTTAATGTCTGTCATTACTGTATGATTTTCATTAGTCTATTGAATTCACTATCTACATACATGGAGGAAGTGTTAACCATGCAACCTATTATTATCATCAGCTCTCCCCTCTTTAAAGTGTGTGTGCCAAAACATGACCAGATGCCTGGGTTGATGCCAATCCAAGTGGCATGGCCATCAAATATTTTTTTGGGGCGGGGAGTTTTCATCTAAGATTTTTAAAGGGAGTTTGCAATCCTCTTACTGATTGCACAGTTGTTCTTATTTTAAACATTTGTCTTAGACGCAGATATCCATGACTGGAAATTAAGGTCCCCTTTAACAATATTTTAAAAAGTGACATAAAATATTGATATAGACGTTAGACATGCTCACTTAACAGAAATGACAGAATGCTTTTCAAGCAAGCTAAAGTGAGTAAAAATATAGATTATGTGAAAATGTGAATGTTGCCAATGCCTTTGAAGGGCATCCATTCCCTAGTAATTTAATCTTTTGTCCTATGTAAGAGTTTAGAGTATTTACAGATACTTTCAACTCATAAGACCCTGGCTGAGCACCGCATTGTTGGAGTTTACCCCGATGGATGAGAGGGGTGCCTCCCTACGGCTATGGGTTGTGGGGGCTGTGGGTTGTGATTGTTGTTTGTGCATATGCCCCAAACAGCAGTTCGGAGTATTCGGCGTTCTTGGAGACCCTGAACGGAGTCCTGTATGGTGCTCCAGCAAGGGACTCCATAATTCTGCTGGGGGACTTCCATGCGCACATGGGCAATGTTGGAGACACCTGGAGAGGGGTGATAGGGAGGAACGGCCTCCCTGATCTGAACTTGAGTGGTTGGTTGTTGTAAGAGTTCTGTGCTAGTCATGGAATATCTATAACGAACACCATGTTCGAACACAAGGATGCTTATAAGTGTACATGCTACCAAGGCACCCAAGGTTGATGATCGATTTTGAGATTGTGTCATCGGATATGAGGCCGCATGTTTTGAACACTCAGGTAAAGAGAGGTGCGGCGCTGTCAACCAATCACCATCTGGTGGTGAATTAGGTCAGGAGGTGGGAAAAGACTCTGGACAGACCCGGAAACGGGTAGTGTGGGTGAACTGGGAAACCCCCATTCGAAAGATCTTTAACTCACACCTCCAGCTGAGCTTTTCTGACATCCCTGTGGAGGTTGGGGGCATTGACACTGAATGGTCAATGTTCAAAGCTTCCATTGTCAAATCTGCGGCGGGGAGCTGTTGTCTAATGTTCTTAGGTGCTCAAGGGGCGGTAACCCTCGAACAACTTGGTGGACACCGGTGGTCAGGGAAGCCGTCCAACTGAAGGAGGCCTTCCAGGAAACGTTATCCTGGAGGACTTCGGAGGCAGTTGCAGATTACCGGCGGACCCGAAGGGCTGTGACCTCTTCTGTGAAAGAGGCAAAACAGCGGGTATGGGAGGAGTTCGGGGAAGCCACGAAGAAGGACTTTCCGTCGGCACCAAGGTGTTTCTGGAAAACCGTCCACCACCTCAGGAGGGGAAAATGGGGAACCATCCAAGCTGTGTACTGTAAGGATGGAACACTGTTGACCTCAACTGAGGAGGTAATTGTGAGATAGAAGGAACACTTTTAGGAACTCCTAAATCCCACTAACACGCCCTATTTAATAGAGGCAGAGCTGGAGGCTAATGGGGAAGCATCGTCAATCTCCTTGGCAGAAGTCACTGAGGTAGTTAAACAGCTGCACAGTGGCAAAGCTCCGGGGATTGACGAGATTCGTCCAGAAATGTTGAAAGCTTTGGATGTGGAGGGGATGTCTTGGATGACACGCCTCTTCAAAATTGCGTGGGAGTCAGGAGCAGTGCCTAAGGAGTGGGTGACCAGGGTGGTGATTCCCCTGTTCAAAAAGGGGGACCAGATGGTGTGTGCCAACTATAGGGGTATTACACTACTCAGCCTCCCTGGGAAAGTCTACTCAAAGGTGCTGGAAATGAGGGTTCGACAGACAGTCGAACCTCAGATTGAAGAGGAAAAATGCAAATTCCGTCCTGGTCGTGGAACAACCGACCAGCTCTTTACTCTTGCAAGGATCCTGGAGGGGGCCTGGGAATATGCCCCTCTGATTTACATGTGCTTTATGGATCTGGAGAAGGCGTATGACTGGGTACCCTGGGAGATACTGTGGGAGGATATCGAGGCGCAGGATATCGAGGCTTTACAGTTCGGTGAGGGTTTACAGTTTGGTGGGCTGGGGATCTCATCGCTGCTTTTTGCAGATGATGTGGTACTGATGGCATCATCGGTCTGTGACCTCCAGCACTCACTGGAACGGTTCGCAGCCAAGTGCGAAGCGGTTGGGATGAGGATTAGCACATCTACATCTGAGGCCATGGTTCTCAGCAGGAAACCGATGGAGTGCCTCCTCCGAGTAGGGAATGAGGTTTTATCCCAAGTAAAGGAGTTCAAGTATCTCTGGGTCTTGTTCTCGAGTGAGGGAAAAATGGAGCTGGAGATTGGCCGGAGAATCGGAGCAGCGGGGGCGGTATTGCATTCGCTTTAGCACACCGTTGTGACGAAAAGAGAGCTGAGCCAGAAGGCAAAGCTCTCGATATACCGGTCAATTTTTGTTCCTACAACTTTGAATATGTTTTTTATGTATTTTTTGTAAAGCAAATAACAAAAAGGACAAAATAACAGAAAAAGTCAATGTGCATAAATATTCACCCCCTTAAAGTCAATACTTTGTAGAGACACCTTTTGTAGCAATCACAGCTCCAAGTCGCTTTGGATCAGTCTCTATGAGCTTGCCACATCTTACCACTGGGATTTTTGCCCATTCACCCTTGCAAAACTGCTCCAGCTTCTTCAAGTTGGATGGTTTGCGCTTTTGAACAGCAATCTTTAATTCTGACCACAGATTTTCTATTGGATTTAGGTCTGGGCTTTGACTAGGCCATTCCAACACATTTGCATGTTTCCCCTTAAACCACTGAAGTGTTGCTTTAGCAGTGTGTTTGGGGTCATTGACCTGCTGGAAAGCTAACCTCCATCCTAGCCTCAAATCACGCAGAGTGGTACAGGTTTTGCTCAAGAATATCCCTGTATTTAGCACCATCCATCTTTCCCTCAACTCTGACCAGTTTCCCAGTCCCGGCTGCTGTGGTGTTCTTTGGGTGATGTGTTGAGTTTGAGCCAGACATAGAGTTTTATTTGATGGCCAATAATGTTCAATTTTAGTCTCATCAGACCAGAGCACCTTCCTCCATACATTTTGGGAGTCTCCAACATGCCTTTTTGCAAACTCAAAACATGCCATTTTGTTTATTGCTGAAAGTAATGGCTTTCTTCTGTCCACTCTGCCATAAAGCCCAACTCTATGGAGCGTACGGCTTATTGTCGTCCTATGTTCAGATAGTCCAGTCTCTGCTGTGGAACTCTGTAGCTCCTCCAGGGTTACCTTCGGTCTCTGTGCTGCCTCTCTGATAAATGCCCTCCTTGCCCGGTCCGTGAGTTTTTGTGGGTAGCCTTCTCTAGGGAGGTTTCCTGTTGTGCCATGTTCTTTCCATTTGGTTTGAATGCTGCTCCTGGGGATCATCAAAGATTTTGATATTTTTTATAACCAACCCTGACTTGTACTTCTCAACAACATTGTCCCTTACTTGGTTGGAGTTCCTTGGTGTTCATGGCAGTGTTTGGTTAGTGGTGCCTCTTGCAGCCTCTATGGCCTTTCAAAAAAGGTGTGTATATGTACTGATGGATCATGTGACACTGGATTGCACACAGGTGGTCATCATTTCACTAATTATGTGACTTCTGAATGTAATTGGTTGCACCAGATCTTTTTATGGACGTCATAACAAAGGGGTGACTACATATGCACATGGCAATTTTCAGTTTTGTATTCCTAAATAATAGTTTTATGTATATTTTTTCTCATTTCACTTCTCCAACTTAGACTATTGTGTTCTGATCCATCACATACAATTCAGATTAAAAAAAAGTGAACTAAAGGCTGTAATACAACAAAATAGGTAAAAGGCCAAGGGGGTGAATACTTTTGCAAGGGAGTTTCCCCACAGGTATCAATAAAGTTCTATTCAACATATAATTTGACTGCTAATTCTATAGTTGACTATGGTTGACTGCTGTAGCAGTTCTGGGGACTTGGAACTGATGGTACCTCCTGAGGAAACAAAAAAGTTTGACAGAGGAGTATTGTTAGATCACAAATCCTGTGAGCCAGTACACAGTACTACAGGTAAAGAATATTATCATGGAGGTGAGCGGGATGTTCTAAATCCTCCTCCTAAATTGAGAGAGCACTTGTTTCTGCCACAATCTGTCTGTGATGATTAAATATTAACTGTTTAATTCAAAATATTAATACATTTTCCTCTCCTGGCAGATATTGTGAAATGTTGTCCCTGATCAAAAGTTTACATACCCTTGAATGCTTGGCCTTGTTATAGGCAGATAATGGCAATTGAAAGTGAATTTCCCAGACTTGTGGCTTTTTAAATTGCAATTAGTGTCTGTGTATATATAGTCAATTAGTTCGTTAGCTCTCACGCGGATGCACTGAGCAGGCTAGATACTGAGCCATGGAGAGCAGAAAGGGACTGCGTAACAAGGTAATGGAAATATATTTAGATGGAAAAGGATATAAAAAGATTTTCCAAAGCCTTACAAAAGCTTGGTGTAGAGGGGGAGTCCCAAAGTCTTCCTTCTTAGAAGATATCTCGCCGTTTATAGAGAAAATCAGTAAGAAATATTGTTTAGAATACGATTATTGGACTTGTCACTGACAACATATTCAGAATCAAAAATAAATGTGAGCATTACATTTTTTATAATTTAGCATTATCTGCTCAAATTTTACTGAAATCATATTTCACACATATCATTATGACAACACCAGTGTGTACGAATGTTTTAAAGAAATCTTTTTAGATCTTGTTGAATATATAACAGAAATATCTGTAATTTTCACGTTGTGCCGGTCTTATAGATAAGCTCAGTGCTTTCCTTGTTGATTACAGCCCAAAATATTTTTTTTTATATATTTTTCTAGTTAAAACATTTAATTGTCCTCAACAACATTCAAATTTGACAAACTTGTATTTGTTAAGCTTATCTGCTTCATTTGTCCGCTTCTTGCTTTCAACGCGACAAAATAATAACCTACATTTGAGCACTTTCAAACCAGCATATTGGTTCATGTGGGCGCCTATTTTGAGGAGTGGGGACTGTAGAGCACCCCAAAAAATAAGTGCTTTCTGTGGCTTGATTCCTAACACACATCTATTATCAATTCAAACATTTATGATTGATATCAACGCAGCTTTTGGTTTGGCACAAACCGATTGCCCAAAGTGTGTTGGCATGGTGAAATGTTCCCAAAGTAGCAAATGCGCATCATAATTATTTTCTCATGAATCCTTGTAATAAAATGATTAGTAGTCACATTTAAATATTATATTCATAAGCACAAATAAGAATTCCAATGATATACTTTCAAAATGGCTTTTCTATTACCAGTCTGTTTACTACGTTTTTTTGGAGTAGTATCATTCGTCGTTCATATAAGTACACATAACACCTACATTGTTCCAACATAACTACGCATTCTTACCACGTACTTGCATTCTTGTTACTACGGAGTTACAAGGGAACTACCCTGTAAGTAAAAGGCTGTAATTTGAAGGGTTACCAAAATTGGCCCTCTTCTCCAAATGTGGTCCATGTGATTTGAAGCTAAACACAATTTTTTCAAAACATTTTGCAAAAACGTAAACAATCTCATCAAATCAAAAACCCACAGATAACCTCAGGAGAAATACATGCTGCAGTCGGGCGCCCGCGCTCCTGAGTTGCCAGCACGCACCTGTTCTCACACCTGTCATCAATCACCACTCACGCACCAGTCCCCATTCATCTCGTCACCATGCCATTCAACTCCCTGCCACATCAATGGTTCATGCTCGCATGCCACATCTCGCACATCTCTGAACGCTCACTCCGATTTTCTGTGTACCGACCGATCGCCCGTCCCCGACTATTCTGCCTACGTCCTACCCGTGCTTCTGCTCTCCGTCCGAGTTCTGATCTCCTGCCTGTCCCCGACTGCTCTGCCCACTCCCTGACTGTACTTCTGCCGCTGACTACTCTGCCTAGTGCCCGCCAATGCCTTCGTTCCCGTTACGTGAGACGTCTCACTGCCCGTCCCCGATTACTCTCCCTCTCTCCCTTACTTCCCCAGTCCGCGCTTGGATACTTACCTGCTACCCTGACATTGACACCTCACAGCCTCTGACACACTAATTTGAATTGACGAGACTAAAATAGAGCTTTATGGTCACAACCATAAGCAGTGTTTGGAGAGGGTCAGCAAGACCAAGTAAAAAGTAATACCATCCCTACTGTGAAGTATGGTGGTGGCTCACTGAAGTTTTGTGGTGTTTGAGCACTACAGGCACAGGGAATCTTGTGAAAATGTATGGCAAGATGAATGCAGCATGTTTTCAGAAAATGCTGGCAGACCATTTGCATTCTTTTGCATGAAAGTTGCTCATGGGACACACTTGTACTTTCCAGCACAACAATGACCCTATGCAGACGGCCAAGTTGACCCTCCAGTGGTAAAAGCAGAAAAAGATGAATGCTCTGGAGTGGCCATCACAGCCTCTCGACCTTAATATCATCGAGCCACTCTGGGGAGATCGAGCCACTCATTTTGTCCAGATTATTGGGCTGCTATAGCACCTGCAAGAATTCGGGTCTCATAGATTACTATAACAAAAGACTGCACACTGTCATTCTTGCTGAAGGGGGCAAAACACAGTATTAAAAAAGCAGACTTTTGAACAGGGGACAGATCATTTTTTTCTTTGTTGCTGCTATGTTTTGTTTTATGATTGTGCAATTCTGTTACTCATAGGCGGAAATCCTGGGGGGACAGGGGGATGTGACCACCCCGGCTTGCGGAAAACTATGATTAGTCCCCCCAATATAAAACATGACTATGTAATTTCAATAATAGTGTTAAGACTCAATGAAGCACCTGCTTCAGAATATAGACACCTAATAGCGTGTTTAAGTTTTAAAATAATTGCGACACCCCTTCATTTGCTTCACAGTGGTTTGATCAACTGCCCCCCAGCTCTCAGCATTGGCACATTGTGCAGGTACAATGCAGCATGTGTGGGAATCTGTCGTTGTGCAGTGCAGTGTATGTAGTGTTCCTTAGCTGGCAAGGTGAAAGTGTTTGTGTCTACCACCTGAAAGGTACTCAATTCTCAATTCACATGGCTAATCAAGTAAATATGTTTTTGTTGGTACTGTACTGTTCACACACACAGTAGCTGAATTTACAGAGCTACAGCAGCAAGCAAACCGATATAATCCCTCATCCAGAAACTTGGATCATAGGCCATCCTTGGTTATGTCTACATGAGCCTGCCATCTCCTGGCAAAAATGCGAACTGACTCAGTGGAAAAGCATATTTCATGTCAGGTGCCTTGTCTTGTCATTCTGCATCAGTTGAGGTCTCAACAACGGCTACACCTGCTCTTTAGCAAGGTACAGGCCACCCAACTACCACCTCATCGACAGATCTACCCTTTGTTTTTGCCTAAATCCAAGACCATGAACGACTACTGTATATAGACTAAACTTTATCTGCCCCTCTATGTCACCTGTTGCCTCAAGTTCTTCTTCGTTGGCAAGAAGGATGGGGGCCAGCATCCTTGTATAAACTATCATACCTTGAATAACATCACAATCAAGAACCGTTTTCCAGTCCCCCTAATCACTGCTTCTTTGGAACGATTACCTAGTCATGCCATACGTCTCACCAATGCTCCAGGCCTTTATGAAACACATCTTCCATGACATAATGATGACCATTTCGACAACATCCTGATCTATTCAGGCAACCTGCCCGACCATATCAGCCAAGTCAGCTGAGTACTACAACGCTTCCGGGAACATAAGTTATATGTCAAGGTGGAGAAAAGTGAGTTTCATGTGCCCTCCCTCACTTTCCGGAGCTTCGTGCTGATGCCTAGTGGGGCCTATATGGACCAAAACAAAGTAATTGCCGTTCAGGATGGGCCCCAGCCTAAGACAGTGAAGGAGCTCCAGCGCTTCCTGAGCTTTGCCAATTACTATCGCCGATTTATCCAGAACTTCAGTGCGATAGCCGTTCTATTAACTGCCATGTCCAGCCAAAAAACAAGAGCCTTTCAATGCAATCACTCAGCTAGATCTGCTTTTGATCACTGAGGGAGCTTTTCATCAACTGGATCCATGACTACCTTTTGTACTTCAGGTGGACACCTCCGAGGTAGGGGTAGGGGCCATCCTGTCCCAGTGCCCCGTAACGCCTGCTAAACTCCACCCTTGTGCCTTCTTTTCCAAAAACATATCTCCTGTGGAAAGAAACTACTACATCGGAAATTTCGAGTTATTGGACATAAGGTTGACTTTGGAGGAATGGTTTGATGCTCACAGATCACTCTAACCTAGAATACCTCAAACAAGCTAAATGCTTAAATTCCCGTCAGGCCCATTTGTTCCTTTTCTTCAACCGATTACACTTCTCAGTCACAATCTCAACTTGGAAAAAAATCACATAAAAGCAGATTCCCTATACAGACAGTTTGATCCGCCCTCAAGCACAAACAAGCCAGAGCCCATCCTCTCTTCCTCTTGTGTCAGCTGGGTAGCATCATACCACACCCCTTTTAACTGAAATAAATACTGACTGTTCATGTATTTTCCTTCAGAGGCTCCTCGAATGATTATTCTGTAAGCGTTTGATGCAGCTCTCTATTTGCAAATAAACTGCTACTTTTGCCAAGATAATTTTGTCTCTGTACTTACTCCTTTAAGAGTGTCTACCGATGGAATTTCCATCACAGTCCCCTGCTACTGTGAGGCCTCAACTACTTCAGTGTTGTCACCCGTCGCTCAGCTCTGGACACCCGGCATCACCATAACCACAGAATTCCAGTCACGGAGATACTGGTGGTCTTCCCTCGCTGACGACTTCCAAGATTGTCTTGTCCTGTCAGCGCACAGGCCAGAAACACCAAACAAACTACCAGCTGGGAAGCCTCAGCCAGTGTCAACTCCACACCGACCCTGGTCCCACATCGCCCTGGACTTCCTCACTGATTTGCCGGTCTCTTCCGGTTACATGACTATCCTAGTTGCCATAGATAGGTTTTTCTAAAATGTTTTGTTTAAGCCCCTTACCACATCTCCCCAACGCTATGGATATGGCGGATTGCCTCTTTCAACAGGTTTTCTGACTGTACGGTATACACTGTTTCAGACAAAGGGCCTCAGTTCATTTCACGCATCTGGAAGGCCTTCTGTGACCGTCTGAGGATCACCCTTTGTTTGTCTTCTGGCTACCATTCCCGAACGGGCAAACCGAACGGCTGACCCCAGAACTGGAGAGTACGCGCATAATTCCTTGATTCATTCCTCCTATCTTCTAGCCCCATTCCTATGTCTTTTAAGATACCAACCTCCCCTATTTCCGATGGAGTCAGAATCTGGTAGTGTCCCAGCGGTTGACCAGTGGTTTAGGCGCAGTGCATGGGACTGGCACCTTGAACGGACCTCCAAGGCCTAGAAGAAATATGCTTATCCACGCTGTCATCCAACCTCTCTGTTTCAGCCGGGTCAACAGGTGTGGTTATCGACCCAGGACCTCCGGCTCCGTTCTCGCTGCAAAATGCTGAATACCAGGTATGTTGGTCCATTCAAGATCACCAGAAGAATGAATCCTCTGACTTACCTTCTCCAGCTCCCCTGATAGTACCGGATAAACTCCACCTTCCATGTCGCCCTTCTTAAGCCTGTGCACTACAACCTGTTGCATCGTCCCATCTCTCACCGCCCTCCTCCTCCTCCGTTGGAGTTGGGTGGTAAGTTAAAACTCACCAGTTCCCTCTTGGTTGGGTCCACCCCACTCCACCTGTTACGCATAACCACTTCAGTACTGCATCATTATATCACTCACATATAATTACCATTATATATTTAGAAGAAAATGTGTTTCAAAATGGTTAATCCCTACCTCACATTTTCTTGCATGAATGATTAATCGATAGGAATGGTCACATTTGCAACATGTACACAACAAATTCTACAGAGTTCAATTTCTGGTGTTGATAAAAAGAGTCAATCTAACTCTACTTGGAAATGATCTAACTCTGTATGCTGTCTAATTTCACACAGCCAAAAAAGAGTTGGTGTCAAAATGTGTGTTATAAAATGTTTATAGAAATCAACTCTGAGTGTCACAGCTAGGGTGTTAGGAGGTGACTGACACACAGCCTGGGAACCAGAAGAATCTCGTGAGAGAGTATGATTTGAGATTTGCTCTGCACGCTACCATCTGGCGGGAGACAGGTTAATTCCCACATGTGGAATGCACAGCAGGTGGAAAAAAGATTTATTGCTTCATGTTGGTTAGTAACATCTTAGCTGATGACACAGTGAGTATTATTTTTATATACAGATGAAATTACATACACTGTGTGCACAATTATTAGGCAAATTGTATTTCAAGATTTTATAGTCGAACAATCAATCCAAATATCAATGAACCTCAAACCTGAATGTTAAACAAAGAAAAAGTTAGTTGTGATCTTTCTCAGGGAAATACATGCAGAATATTTAGGCAACTAATTAAAAAAAAATCTCACAACTCACATGTTTTTTATTTTACATTGTTACAAAAAAGTAACGCATAATGACAATCAATAAAAATGTTTGTCCTTCCCAAAATTTTCAGAGACCAGTATAACCACCCTTCTTTTCAATAACTGCCTTCAATGAGCCTTTCATCCATGGAGTCTGTCAGTTTCTTGATATGTTTCGATCAACATTCGATAAAGCAACCACCACAGCCTCCCAATTGCTGTTCAAAGAGGTGTGTTGTCATCTCTGACTGTCAATCTCACATTTGAAAATTGCCCACAAATTCTCAAAATAATTCAAATTAGGAGAGGAAGGGCCAGGTAATTATTCGATCATCTTTGTTACCCTTGCTGGCTAGCCAAGCCGTGGAGTACTTGGATGCATGGGATGGAGCATTGTCCTGCATGAAGATAATTGCCCTGAACGCTGAGGAATTCTTCCTGTACCACTGTTTGAAGAAAGTATATTCCAGCAACTGGCAGTAGGTTTGGGAGTTGAGTTTCAGTCCATCTTCTACCCGAAACTAACCAACTACCTCATCATAAATGATAGCAGCCCAGACCAGTACCCCACCTTCAGCTGGCTGGTGCATGACTGAAGTGGTGCCATATGTCCATTAGTGATCCAGCCACGGGCCCATTAATCTGGTCCATCAAGTCACTCTTATTTAATCTGTCCATAAAGCCTTTGAATAATCTGTCTTCAGGTATTTCTTTGCCCACTCTATACAGTACATTTATTCAGTGGTAGTTGTGTTTCAGCCTTCTTGATCTTGACCATGTCTCTGAGCACTTAACACCTTGTACTTCTGGACACTCCGGCTAGGTTGCAGTCCTGGTATATGATGGCACTGGAGGGTGATGGGTTCCTGTTAGGTTCAGGTTTAATTCTTCTCATGTCTTTTGCAGTACATTTGCATATTTTCTTCTCCATTAGTTTTTTGCACCCCAGTTGACTATTTGCAACATAACCTTTGTTTGTCTGGTGGTCAAGCCTCAATGGTTTAGCTGTTTCAAGAGCGTTGCATCCATTTGAAAATCATTTTACGAATATTGACTTTTCAGTGTCAGTTAAATCTCATTTTTGGCCCATTTTACCGGAGGTCATGAAGCTGCCTAATAATTATGCACACCTTAATATTAGGTGTTATTCACTGTTGCCACACCCTCACTCATTACACCAATAAATGTTACCTGAAAATGATTCAAGCCAATGAGCTTTGAAGTTTATATGGTTTGTAGTTAGAATATTTGCATAGAAAAAATTAAACAATCAGAATACTCATTGTGTTTAATATTGGTATAATGTTTATAACCACCCCTGCAGTCTTCACTAAAGGCCTAAGCTAATGAAACAGTACAGCTGACAAATTACCTAAGTGGCTAGGAATCTAATGTTAGCTAGTGTTTGTTTCCTCTGCTTTCATAGGTTTTCTGATTACTGGTCCATAAAATCGTACTGTGAGTTAAATGGAATTCCCAAAGAGTTTGAAAAGTCTGGCAATACAAGTTGTATGGCATTACATCAGTTATGCCAATATTCTTTTGAATAAAGAATTGGCTAGTGTGGAACATACATATTTAGAGCAAGATTGTTAGGAGATGATATAATCTATTTAGAGCAGGATTGTTAGGAGATGATATAATCAACTGTGTGTGTGTGTGTGTGTGTTTACATCTATTGATCCAAGCAAAGAATGTATTGGAGACCCCAGTGTGTAAGAGCAGAGTGTAACATGTTATCGGTTAGGCTATAACATGTGACTGTTAGAGACAATCACACACAATCTAGACAATGAGCAACGAATCACGAGACGTATAGAACGAGAGATGACGAGACTTGGAGATAATATATAGCTCAGGGTCCAACTGAAAATGTCTGTATAAAAGAGGAAGACGAAAGGCAAGAGTCAGACTCGTTGGTAAGCGGGTCTCCAGATATATCTGTTGTACGCAATAAAGTGCGTTAAATATTGAATCTGTCTTTGGTCTAATTCTCTTCTCATCAACTTATTAGGGTGAAGCAGGTTAGGCTACAACAGCAATGGGGCTCGTCCGGGATGAGAAGCAAAAACTATCAATTAGGAAACCGGACTGCTCGAAGGAACACCTAGACCCAGGCGCACCTAGACAAGGATAAGCAGAACCAGTTGACATTGAATCTGCACATTCAACTTAAAAGCTAAATTAAGGGTCGAAAGTGTTACTGAGGGCAGTTGATAAATTCATAGAAGGATTCAATATTGGGTGAAAGGCCTTGGTAAGTAGATTCCCTAAATATTGGGTTAGAGGCCCTAGGAACGGCCATTCCTTAAACGTCCAGGGTGTGGCAACCACCAACTGTATATCGACGGGTGAATAGGTCTAGGATAGACAAAGCTGGCTTAGAGGCCCGGGGAGATCGGACCCCCCAAACATACGAGTCTGGGACTCAGTACAATTATGTAGAGAAAATGGAAAAAAAATACAAAAAAACTAAAAAAAAGTTTTCCGGTTTAACGGGATGAACGAAAGGAAGTTAAGATGGCCGAGAGGGGAGGACCGTCGTAATGTGGGCCTGGAGACAAGCTGAATGGACACGGATTCATTCTGTTTCACTACCAGGCCGACTGACAGTAGTCTTGAGATGGAGATTCTCTTATGGGATCCTGGAATAATGGACGATACTGGGAACTGACATGAGCTTTCATAATCATTGATTCATAGAGTTCTTAAATGTTAATTACCTAAAATGTGTCATACCTAACCATTGTATGAAGCTGGAACTTATCAAGGAAACCTGATCACCTTCCTCGGTAATAGCCAAGCTTATTTAATTAAATATTACATGTATTTTGAAAAGCAATTTGATGCTTGAGCATGTTTTTAATAGGTATTCAAGAAATTGCTTGTTTTGTCATGTTCACTATGTAATTTGGAGTCAAACGTATTTATTGCGTTGATGATAATGTTTTAAATAGTTAGGCCTTAATGGTCTAATGACAATGTGGGTAGGGTTTAACAGGCCTACTACATACTACATTTTGCTAGCACACGTGGGTACCTAGTGATGAATTAGAAATTGTTACAGTTATTTTCTAATCTGGTAAAATAGTCTCTTGGTTTAAAAAGTTTAATAATTGTGTTTTCTCTCTCCTTATATATTTTACAAGTGGTAGAATGAAGATTCCACATAGTTGAACGTTAAGCAGACACGCTTAACACGGTGTCCCATGAGGACTCATTTTTTAATCTAATATAGTTATAGCCTTAAAAAGAGGAGTTAGAGGAGACCAAAGGTAGCACAGACAAGGTGCCAGAAGAGAAGACAGCGAGTGGGGCAAGAAAAAAGAGTAAGAAGGAGAGAAAGGAAGTAAAACCGCTCGCAGTAGGGTTATGGCAGCCGTTTAAAAGTCGCTCCCGCAGGGAGGGGGTGTGTGCTGAAGCAGGAGCAGAGTATGTCATGTATAGAAGAAGAAGAGGGGAGCGAGGAAGAAGTTAGGGGATCCGGAGTGATCCATGGGAAATGGCAGGAGGAAGAAGGAGAGAGCAGGTTAGAAGAGGAGGAAGACGATCAGGGAGCATGCGGAGGTATTAGGTCACTAAGAAAAAAGACTGTAGGGGAGCCGATGGGCGCTAGTGGCATGTACCCTTTAATGCAACTGCCCGGGGGAGGCAGTAGATACAAGCCATGGGGAATTGGTGATGTACAGGCACTGGTAGACAAAATGCCTCCAGTAAGTGAAGGAGGAGGACTATGGTTAGCAAAATTAGACAAATTGACCGCAGGCCAACGGCTGGCATTGGGCGACTGGAGGGCACAGTGGTAGTAATAATAACTCGCGTACTCGGTTGTCAAGGGAGAGAGTATTCAATGTTTATTGCAGCATATTGATAGTCTATTAGCACATGATGTTACAGGCTCAAACTCTTGTCTACTCTCTTTGTCTCTCTACTCTGTTTGCCCACATGAATGTGGTTCATTTTGGTTTGTTAGCCGTAGGCTATAGTGCCCAGTCATTTGAGCTGCTTTGAGTTTGTTTCTTTGTTTTGTTCTCTCTTTATTAAACAAAGACGCAGGCTCCTGAACGCAAGACAGGGAAAACCAAGGGGGGCGGGCGGGTACCCGGCAGCGAACGGTCAGGGGAAAGCCCAGCACCCGGAGCTGCCGGGACGGGCCGGGGGGGGG
>JACXGJ010003779.1:26952-50856 GCA_016801105.1 Esox niger | reverse complement strand
ATACCCAAAATTCAACTTTCACAAGTGAGTAATGTAGGCGATGCTATTCTTATACATGAAAATAAAGAACTGTTGCCCAAGATTTTTATTGTACAGAAAAGCCAATATTTTCCCATTTGGTCTCTTGCAGAAGAAATATTTTGCCTGATGTTAACTCCTCATATCTGAAGCAATGTCAATTCAACCGCATAACTGATCCACATTGTCCCATATTCCGCCTCAAAGACATGGTCACTGAAGCTGAGGAGGACTTTCAGACCATGGCTACAAGGGTATATAATGTAACAATGCAGTGTCTCTTCTTGGATATCATAAAGATGTCAGAAACCTTGAAATAACCCCACACTAGTTTATCCTGCTAAATTATTCTCAATAATGTCAGGTTTGGTCAGTGAAAATGTAGTTGGGCAGTCCTTCTCCAAATCCATTAGGTTGCATGTGGGCAGTAGTGTAAATCTGGTATAATATAATTTTCTGAAGTTGACATTTTACTGTATTATGATTGTTTGTTAAGGGAGGTGTTCTTGGGATTCTAATTGACTGGAGCTGTGACCTGGACTTCCCAGAAAATTACTGTAGCCCTAAGTACTCTTTCCGCAGAATGGACAACAAAAACCCAGAGAACAACGTGGCCCCTGGATACAATTTTAGGTGAGATCAATGAGGATGACGACACTACAGTATAATGTTACAGAGAATAAATTCAATTTTTAACAAGACTTATGATTTCACAGGTTTGCAAAGTACTATAAAACCACTGATGATGTGGAAACAAGAACCTTGATCAAAGCATACGGGATCCGATTTGATGTCATTGTTTTTGGAACGGTGAGACAACATGAACTCTAGTAATGTCAACTGTTAGAAGACAATATTTCATTTGTGTTTAAAAGATGCTAAAGGCAACTATGACTACAACCAGTGAGATAATTCCAACCGTCAAAATGACAAATACACACACTGTTGTACTGTTCTACATTTACAGGCAGGTAAATTCAACATTGTTCCAACCATAGTGAATGTTGGTGCAGCTCTTAAAATCCTTGGCTTGGTAAGTCATGATGAATTTTTCAAAGTGCACTGGATCACAAGGTCACAGCCCTTCAAATTATCAACATAATTGATATCAATTTCTAGCCCATGTAAATTAAAACAGAAGATTGCTGGTCCCATAGTCCTGATACTGTCTCACTCCACACTTGCATTCTGACACACAACTCGCAGGACGATCATATACAGCGTCTTAGGACCAGTTGGAGTCAGTACCTCCAGCCTAGTTTCATGGAGATAGTCTAAACTTCTGTAAATTTGGAAGAGAACATGCTGGGTTGACACAGATGTACACAACCCATGACTGATGGAAAAGTGCCCACTCTACTGAGATATTGACAAAAAACTGTTAAGGGCAGGAGACAACACCCACATAAGCAACCAGCAAGAAATATGCAGATAACATGTCCGAAATAAGAAAATAAGTACCAATATTACAACACACAGAGCTCGAGCACAAGTTAAGCACTGACTATGGAAGGTTAAAAACAATAATTACTGGTGTGAAGTATCTTAAAATAATAGGCTTATGTTTGTAGAGTACAGTAAGAACATATAGTGTGGCATTATAATGTACTTTATATTTGTTGTATATTGTTGGAGAATGTTTAACCCAACCTCTGTGTCTACCTCTACCCATCTCTAGACCATTTCACTAAACATTGTGTGTTCATATTGCTAACAAAGTTTATGAAACAACCAGTCACTTCTGAAATTATTAAATGAAAAAAATAGAAAGGGTAAGAAAGTCAATTTAATATGGAAATTGCATTTTGCATCATTGATCAACAAACAAAAACAACTTGTACAATAAAAAGCAAATAAGAATCAATGAAAAAACTACTATCGCCTTTTCTGGAAAATATTTCCTCTTCCCATCCCTCCACGTCCTCGACCTCTGGCAGCCACTGTGAATGAGACAAAGCAAATTGCTCATTAAAAACAACATTAAATTGTTTTCATAAAAGTCCAGCACACCAAGTGGCATACAAGCCTGGTCCAAAAGCGGTCTGTGATCCGGCAAGCAAACATTTGTTTGAAAGTTTGGCCTGACAATGGCAGCATCGGAGTGGGCATGATGGCGCAAACATATTGGCTGACTGGCTA
Organism: Esox niger; assembly: GCA_016801105.1. Classification (NCBI taxonomy): domain Eukaryota; kingdom Metazoa; phylum Chordata; class Actinopteri; order Esociformes; family Esocidae; genus Esox; species Esox niger. The sequence goes on along the minus strand of JACXGJ010003779.1, from coordinate 48,699 downwards.
TTAGTATACCAAGGTGTGTATGATTAGGGCGAGAATGTAACAGAAATCAGCACCTTGTGCTTTGAGAATAGCGGCTTTTCCTCTCCCTGCTCCTGCTCCTTGGTTTTTATTCTTCATACTCTTTAGCATGGGCGCATTCTTTAACATGTCTGGTAGAATGAGGAATCGGATCTTGCTTCCTCGGATGTACACCTGCTCTAGTTGGGCAACACGGCCATCTCTGTGGGTCACTGTGATGTTGGCCATCTGGAAGGGGCAGAATGATGTGTAATTAAAATTGTATTCAAATTTACATGAGATTGAGGTAGGTTGTGGAGCGAGGCATTCATGGATTATCGCGATGCTGCATTAATTATCAAAAACAAAAGCTAGGATTTTAAAGACAGCACGCAACATGTACAGTTACTCTATATCATATCTGTTAGATATCAAGTCCATCAAAGGCGCACATTGGGATTGGGAATGTTATTGGTGGTCATGTCTGTAACACTGGATTTAAGACCGCATTTTTAGGAGCGTAGCACTTTTAACAGTGATCATATGACTGGAGTACATCTTTAAAAAGTGCGATGCATGATAATATTACCTGGCAGTTCATATTGTCCTCAGCTTCAATTAGTTTCCCGCGGTACACCTCCCCGGTGTTGGTCTCGCAGGTAACAATGTGGCCCTCAGCTTCATGAAGAACTTTGATCGGCACTCCAATAGACATCTTTCTGAGTATCATAAACGTTAAATGGTTTTAGTGGAATATAAAACGGTTAGTTTACTGTAATTTCTGGCTGATGTTCTTTGCTAATCAAGTCTAATTAACTACCTAACGTTTGAACAATTGGATTAATGGAATTGGCTAGCAGAATGTTAGCAAGCATGGTTACGCTAGCTAGCTAGCTAGCTAAAAGGAATACAGATTTCCGTACACTTTCACAACAAATTAGATACATCACGGCGGTAAACGAAATATCTTACCGGTTTAATCCTTGCGACCCAGTCGGTGAATATACTTAGAAAATTATTGTGCTAGCACTTTTGCTCGAGAATATTTGTTACCTGAAAAGATACGTTGAAAACTTCCGTCTTCTTTCGTTGTGAAACCGTATGAAACAGGCGAGTACAATAAGTACTTCCGGGTTACGTTTTTATCCTTTAGAAAAAGAGTCATGTCCGGTTTTGTAAACGGCAGAAATTATGAAAAAGTACATATATATATGTATGTATATATATAAGTTTATTTTAAAATGTTGAAGTGGCCAACAATGCTTTTTGTGTGGGGACCCTATGTCTCAGTAAAACGGTGCGTGCCTGGAAATGTCCGTGTTCCTTTTGCAGGCTATAGTATGGCCAATCAGCTTATACTCCCCAAAATATATTTTCTTCATGTATGTTTAGGGTAACAATGGGTGTACAATCTATCAAAATGAGGTAATTCGTGGTCAAAGGTTGGCTAAAAAGTATAAAAGTATCTAATTACTTAAATTCTATCTAAATAAATAGCTTAAATTCCACCCTGTCTTAATCCATCCAACAAAAACAAACATCACAAAAACGGCTGTACTATGTAACCAAAATAACATTATCAACTATAGTTTAGAGTAAATGAGTATATACTACATACAGTATACTCTGTTTCTAAGAAAGATTTCTCGAAATCATTATGAATCATTTCAAAAACAGATTTACTCATTAACCAATTAATCCTGGAATACAGTAATGAATAATACCTACAGTAATAGGTTAACTTCAAAGCCAAACAGACATGAATCTGTGAAACATGCACAGTTTTGCAACTGTGTTCCTGATGATTATTAGTGACATACAAATGTTAGCTAGCATGTCATTAATGGGAAATTAATATTTTCATTTGTTAGTGTCACTAAAAACAGGTCCCCCTACTATTGGCCACCTTAGTATTTTGTTGATTTACATTATAATGTATTTTTATTTGTATTACAAATGACAGATCTCAGGAGGGGGAAATGGGGGACACTGTTGACCTCAACTGAGGAGGTAATTGTGCAATGGAAGGAACACTTTGAGGAACTCCTAAATCCCACTAACACGCCCTCTTTAGTAGAGGCAGAGCTGGAGCCTGATGGGGAAGCATTGTCAATCTCCTTGGCAGAAGTCACTGAGGTAATTAAACAGCTGCACAGTGGCAAAGCTCTGGGGATTGATGAGATTCATCCAGAAATGATGAAAGCTTTGGATTTGGAGGGGATGTCTTAGATGACACACCTGTTCAACATTGCGTGGGAGTCGGGGGCAGTGCCTAAGGAGTGGCGGACCGGGGTAGTGGTTCCCCTGTTCAAAAAGGGGGACCACAGGGTGTGTGCCAATTATAGGGGAATCACTCTACTCAGCTTCCCTGGGAAAGTCTACTCAAAGGTGCTGGAAAGGAGGGTTCAGCAGATGGTCGAACCTCAGATTGAAGAGGAACAATGCGAATACCGACCTGGTCGTGGAACAACCGACCAGCTCTTTACTCTTGCAAGGATCCTGGAGGGGGCCTGGTAATATGCCCATCCTGTCGACATGTGCTTTGTGGATCTGGAAAAGGCGTATGACCGGGTCCCCTGGAGATACTGTGGGAGGTGCTGCGGGAGTATGGGGTGAGGAGGTCTCTTCTTAGGGCTATCTAATCCCTGTACGTCCAAAGTGAGAGCTGTGTTCGGGTTCTCCGTAGTAAATTGGACTCGTTCCAGGTGGGGGTTGGCCTTCGTCAGGACTGCACTTTGTCACCAATCCTGTTTGTAACGTTTATGGACAGGATATCGAGGCATAGTTGGGGTGGGGAGGGGTAACAGTTCGGTGTGCTTGGGATCTCATCGCTGCTTTTTGCAGATGATGTGTTCCTGATGGCATCATCAATCTGTAACCTCTAGCACTCCCTGGACTGGTTCACAGGCGAGTGCAAAGCGGTTGGGATGAGGATTAGCACCTTTAAATCTGAGGCCATGGTTCTCAGCAGGTCCGGTGGCAGCGGCGCACATGAGCCTGGACTGATGGCACCGCTAGGTCCCTCTCCTGGGTTGGGAACTGCGGGGGCTGGTAGCCAAACAGGCACTTGAATGGAGACATTCCTGTTGCTGACGTTGGTAGGGTGTTGTGCGCGTATTCAACCCGGGTTAACTGGGTTGACCAGGTAGTGGGGTTTGTGGAGACCAGGCACCAGAGGGTGGTCTCTAGGGTCTGGTTTACTCTTTCGGCCTGGCCGTTGGTCTGGGGGTGAAAACCGGAGGAGAGGCTGGCAGTGGCGCCGATGGCATGGCAGAAGGATCTCCAGACAGCGGACGTAAACTGTGGGCCTCTGTCGGAGACAAGGTCGGTGGGTAGGCCGAAGATGCCGAATACCTCCTTTACCAGGATGGCCGCCATCTCCTTAGCGGAGGGGAGTTTGGGTAACGGGATGAACCGAGTGAACTTGCTGAACAGGTCGACCACTGTAAGGACGACGGTGTTACCGTCCAAGCAGGGTAGACCGGTGATGAAGTCCAGTGAAAGGTGGGACCAGGGGCGTCGATGTACAGGCAGGGGTCGTTATAGTCCAGTGCTAGGCCGGTTGGATAGCTGGTTCTGGGCGCAGGTGGGGCACGCAGAAATGCACGTCTGTGCGTCCTTTTGCATGGACAGCCACCAGAACCGTCTACGGAGGAATACCCTGGTGCGGGCCAGACCGGGATGGCACGTGAGTTTGGAGGCATGTGCCCAGTCCAGCACCACGGAACGAGCCTTGACGGCCAATAGCTCGCAATTCCCGACATCATAGATGGCTTCGGCTGGGGAAAACGCGTATTTTGACATATGTTGTGTGCTGCAGCAAGCTAGCTGAGACCGTTATATTTGGAAAAAATCATTTTGTTACTGTAAAGATAGCTTAACACCTAAGGTTAGGTTGGATTAGCTTTCTTGTTCATTTATAAAAAATATTGTATGTACTCTTAAGTATGTTATCAGTATTCTGATGCGTGAGCAATGTTTCCCAACTCCTTTGAATCGTTAATCCTTTTTCTGGACTAAATTACCGCTGCAAAAAACACAATGATTAATTAATGTTAAGGGGCTTGACTTTTTCGAACTGGTCCCAGGTAAGATGGCGGAGCTATTGAGACGTCAGATAGAACTCCATGTCCCATCTATGCTATATTTCTATGGATTGCATCCCCAATACAATAGCGTCCAATCGGAATACATCCACCGGAAGTGAGTTTCGGCACGTCTCGTTTTTGAGCGCTGCTAGAATTCTAGCTGAACGTTACTCCCAGTAGACTTTCTTTAATAAATGTGGACGAATCCACGCTGTAACCACTCGGTTCAATTAAATAACAGCAGTGAGCAAATCGACTACTAAGTCGACCGACCAGATGTATATATTAATAGGTGCTAGGTATTGGTAAGCGTTTTGGTTTGCTAGCCCGGCAGTGCTAGCCAACATTTGGCCTTATGAGGCAATCCAACTCGTGAAGATTAGCTGCTGTCCATAGCCAGTTATCAACTGTAAACAAGTCTAACCTAGAGTTTGCATCTAGCAGCATAGAACAATCCAACAAGAATGTCTGGTAAGTATTTTTGTTCAGTAATGTATAGTAGTTCTCGTGGCTTTACGCGCGTTCCGATGTCGTTCTATGTTGTATTTACTCGGAATTGGCACACCTTGATCCAGCCTGTCAACTAGCCAAGCCCCGCAATAAGTGAGTCCTGAGCTTCATCGACATTGTGCAACGTATGGCTGTCCCCAAGGACATGCTTTAGAAACTACTGTTAAAACGAAGTGTAAGTTAATAACTACAACATTGTTTGATCAACAAGCTAAATTAGATCATGTTACCTAGCCACCGTAATGAGAAATAAGCATCCCATTCATTACAAGCAGATCACATTCAACTACAATAATTACGATTGAGTTAATGAACGATCGCTGTTTTGCTTGCGAACTGAATATTACAGTCTCATATCTTGAGAGGAGACAATGTGTAGGGAATTCTTCCGCTAAGGTTGTATGGTGTCTTTCCACTAAACCCAGCAGTTTGCTATCATTATTTTCCCTTATCACTGCACTTCTCTGCTAGCGTTGTCCTATACGAAGTTCCGTTGAGCAACTGCTGTTATTTACTGACTGCATGCTGGTATGTAAAACGTCTTCATTTTATACTCCTTGTCCTTTCTCCTCCTCAAAACCAATTGGATGAGAAGGCTTAAGGGGAGGGACCTGCTGGCTTTCTCATGTTGGTTTATAGGGTGAGAAAAGTATAACGATAATATCACATTTTTTCGGTTGCTTGTACATACCGGGCATGACTGCAGTAAATATTGTTAGTCATATCATACGGAAACAAGTTCAAGCTAACATGGCGCAGAGGAGACTTCATATATAAATATTGTCTACTCCTCTGACTGGTTGGACTGGATAAAGCAAGAACCAGACATAGTTAGGGTCAGAGTGAGACAATCTATGATTGGATAATTCTTTCCATCAGTCTCCTCGTCGTGTCTTGTTTTTGACAGATGATGCCGTCCTGCTGAATGTACCTGTCATTCGGCAGCTGTATCACTGGGACTGTGGGTTGGCCTGCTCCAGGATGGTTTTGAAGTAAGGGGATGTTTAATAATATACTCCGTACAGATGTGCATGGGTCTGTATTAACTACAGTCAATACAATACACTGTGCACCTGAAGACCTCATCACAGACAATCGTTTGCCAGGTACCTCCACCCTGTTAGTGATGAGGAGTTTCAGGGTGCCTGCTGGGAGCTGAAACTGACAGAGAGTGTCTGGACAATTGACTTGGCCTACCTCATGTGCCAGCTAGGGGTCAGGCACCGCTTCTGCACACAGACATTGGGTGTTGACAAGGGCTTCAGGAATCAGGTAACAAGTCAACACCATATTGGCCACCCAGAAGTACAATAGTTACAGCGTGTGAGAACATTAGCTATAAGACACAAGGAATGTATGTACACTGGATTATTGTATAACCCACCATAACATGTGCTTAATGTATTCAGATTCCCCATTAAATTATCCTTTCTAATTTGTTTACAGTCATTCTACAAAAAGCATTTTGACACTGAGGAAGATCGAGTTAACGAACTCTTTCTTAAGGCTGAGAGCAAGAATGTGGTGGTGAAAAAATGGTTGGTTTACTTTGTGAAACAATTGCATTGTCAGAGGGAATGACTCATTCAGATCTCCCTGCCTTTCTGGTTAGTCATTTTTCAGACCTACATAAAATAACACACCCTGACTTTGCCCGTTGAATGTTCGCTATAGCTCCGTGACAATTCAGGACATTCAGGACCATCTCCACCAGGGCCACGTTGCCATCGTGCTGGTCAACGCAGTGGTTCTGGTGTGTGAACTTTGCTCCTCGCCCGTTAAGTACTGCTGTTTCCTCCCCGTGGGCCAGAAGTGCTTCTGCAGAAAACCAGAATACCAGGGTCACTTTGTGGTCGTGTGCGGCTTTAACCGGAGCACCGGCTGCATCTTCTACAACAACCCTGCATACTCAGACCGTGAGTCCTCCCTCTATACCTGGCAGTACACAGGCCTACCCACTTTTCAAACCTGTATTCACTATTCATACTAGTGTCAAATAACGTTTTGGGCATTGCAGTTCTAAATGTAGACACTACTTAATCATTTGCATGAGCATACACGGTCTGACCCTGTGTGCCACCAACATGTAACCAGATGGTTGTTGGGGCTGCACACACAGAGGTCGAGACGAGTTTCCCGATGACAGAAAGGCTTTGTGTGTTGCCTGCAGGTGTGTGTTGCACCAGTGTCAGTAACTTCGAAGAGGCTCGACAGAGCTACGGGACAGATGAGGACATCCTGTTTATCTTCAAGGAGAGCTGATGGCTCGCGGACCACGGCGACGCAGACGTTCTGCGCACATCTTCGCCACGACGCGTCGGCGGTTCCCTTAGTTCCTGGACCAGGACTGCTGGTTCCGGCTCAGGCCCGGCGTTGTCGACGACCCCCATGCGGTCTCCTCCAGTGCCAACATGGCTGACTGCTCACAGTACACGCAACAACTCTCCAACCTCGCCAGACATGTGTAACCTCACATTGCCTAATGCTAGTCATCAGTATTTCTAGAAATAACAGCGGAGGAGATGCACAAAGCATGTGCCGTGTGTAGCATGTTGGTCGGGTGACAAGTGGACAGCTAGATATAGTAGACGAAATGTTTTTACTGTGTTTATTCCGTAGATTGATATGTGAAATTGTGAACAGTGCAAAACTTGAAATCTAATTCCTTATGCTTAGTGGAAAATAACATGCCATAATACTCAAGTTGGAGAGGAGGAAACAATGCACATGCAAGGGCTTACGGCAAAATAAGGCTTACTCAATGGTGTTACCAGGTGTCATGCTAATCTGAGGTGGCTGAGGTGCTTTCTTCCTTTCTGATCAGCCATGTTGTATTTTACTTATAGTGACTTTTATTCTGTTGGCAGAACTTCACATATTATTTAGGATTTAATAACAGGGAATAGAGGGAGCATTTGTCTTGGAAAGACTCAGGTATTCAGTGTCCTAATGTGTTGTATGAAAATAGCAAACCCATGTCACAAACCCATTTTCTTAACACATTAAACCTCAAACCACAGCCTGTGTGTGGAACCAAATCTGCAGTACTTTGCACTTGTTGTGTGCACCACTGGAGCTACTGGAGAGAATCTGTTGGACCTGTCATCCGAAGACCTCAGTGTTGCACTGCATGTATCGGTTTCCATGCTCGTTTAGTTTGAAAGAAGGGTGACAGAATAAAGTCTGAAATAATAAGTAGTAGATGGACGCCTTGCAGGTTTTCTCTATGTGTATAGCTTAACCCTACCGTCAAGTTTTAAATGAATTGGATCATAAGATGTTTTCCGTTGAAAACAGCAATCAAGTTGATACAATGGCTAGATTCTCACTCAACATTTCTTTGACGTTTTGGTATCATGGATGATGTTATTGCACTATGGTTTTTTGGACCAGCCATAATTACGTATTATTTTATTTTCATTTTAACATGAAATGTCCCAATCTTAATGGGAAGACAAATATTTTTTTCCTGGTGTATTTTTGTTATGAACAAATAGAATGTGTTAAAATGGCAAACTTTATTTTTATGAAATATACAATTCCATTTATGTACTGCAATCAATAAAGTTATTTAAACACATTTTTTGGTTTAGTTCATGGCTGACTTGAATTGTCTATTTGTAATCAAAATGGTACCATCATTGGTCTGCTTCCACATTGACATGGTCTTCTCATTGAGATTGTGTCTAAAGCACAGCTGTGCTTCATTTAGACCTGGGTCATATCAATTTACTCCCTGATAATGTTGGGCTTGAAGTCATGCTTGGTGGCCCTGGTGAGCTCCTCTGCATACTCTTCATACCTCCCAGTCATCTGCAGATACAGTTACAGCTTGACAGTAGTGCAACATACAAATTCAAACAGAGCAGGCTTGTGCTGGTATGCAATTAACCAATACTGATCAGCGTTTTATCACACATTTAAAGAATTTGCAATTGTTAAATAGGATTATTTGGTCATTTCAGTACTTCACCTTAAAATTCCATTTGTCACTTATTTGTCGTGTCAGGTTGAGGTCCATTTCGGTTACCATGAGACCATCACGAGTTCTTGACAGGCCTGGTGTACGGCTGCCGTCTGGGGCAGCCACATAGCTTGACCCATAGAAGTGTCCTAGATCTTTGTGAGCTATAAGGAAAAAAAACACCCAGGACAGTTTTCATAGACACTTCAAACCAGAATAAAGCTGGTCTGCATGTAGAATCTGCACCTTTATGGGTAATAATAAGCTGTATGGAAATGAGTGATACAGGGCAAATGTTCAACAACGTGACACTTGACAGCTGGTCCCAGGCCTATTCTGGAGTGAGGCATTTACTGAGGACATACCCACTACACTGGGCTGCAGCTCATATCAAACATGAGCATGTGACGCCTACTGTTAAGGATGCATGGCATGGACATGACCCATGTCTGGATATTCTACCTAGCGGCTCCTATATATCCACATGCTACCTGGTCACAGTGCCATCTTTTGCCTCAACCTCTATAAACACTCACCTATAAAACACTAAGGCCACTACTCAGAGCCTGGTTATTATTTATCCTCACTATGTACATGCTTTTTAGGGAGGTTTTCCAAGACACTGCCCTTCAACTGATCAAGACAGTTAACTCTGATTGCTCCTCCCCCTGTGACAATCCCTCTAGATCATTGCTGAAAATAAGAATTGGTTCTTAATTAACTTGCTTGGTTAAAAAATTACAAAACAAATGGTCTCTGTATGTCAGATTATTGACAAGTGTAATTTACAACTTGGTTGAAAAACTGATTCATACATTAATACATTTACTATATTCTGTGACAAGAGAGAGTTTAAATTAACATACATGATGACATTTTCCTCAAACGCCCTTAAAAGACAATTACCTTTTCTTCCATCGCCAGAGGTAAAGTCATTGTTGAAGTATTCCTACATAAAACAAAAGAGAAATCAGAAAACAGCCTGAAGATATAAAGTGGGGAGAACAAGTATTTGATACACTGCTGATTTTGCAGGTTTTCCTACTTACAAAGCATGTAGAGGCCTGTAATAAAAAAAATTAAAAAATGCATTATTAATTTTTTTAATCATACAATGTGATTTTCTGGATTTTTTGTTTTAGATTCTGTCTCTCACAGTTGAAGTGTACCTATGGTACAGACCTCTACATGCTTTGTAAGTACGAAAACCTGCAACATCATCAGTGTATCAAATACTTGTTCTCCCCACTGTACACCATAGTTTTGTCCAACAACTGTGAAGTGTCAGTGCAACAAAAGAGAGGTTACCGAAATGCCATGAATAATTGGACTATGAACACAGTAGAGGGCAACATTGATACGTTTCAAAGCCAACTCGTCTCAATAATATGTGGTTTGAACAGATATAAAGTGGAACAACAGAAACTGGTCTTACTGTCCCAACACGGTTGATTCCACAGGTGAAACAGTGGTTCGCTATCGCCGCGTTCCTAGCCTCGATTGACCACATGGGTTCACTGAGTCCCCCGACAGTAGCGGAGGGGTTAAAGATTATCTCAGCTCCATTCATACTGTACATGAACCAGTTGAGAGGATGATGGCGCCCATAGCAGATGTTCACAGCAATCTTTCCAAACTGGGTCTGGAACACTCTATGGCCAGTATTGCCCTCCATGTAATATGTAGACTTTATGAGGAAGAGGGGGAAAGAAAATGTACACCGGCATCCATTACAGTATATTTGCCATGTAAACAGGTGAGAGGTCAGCTTAACTGGTTTACATGTAAGTGGTAAGAACAATGCAACAGTGAAAGTCATCCTCCACAAAAGATGTGGAATACTACGTTTGCCTGAAGATATTACGGGTGACTAGAGATTTTCAGTTCATTATCTTTTGGCCAATGTAATTTTGTTTATGCCGGATCATGGTGGCAAGGTGAAATTTGGGCCGGTGATGTCTAGTAAATTCTGTTTGTTAACGTGACTCGTATACTGGGAGCATGTGTGCCAAGTTGTATTTATCAGTTAATGTGCCATAATGCAGGGTGACCACATTTACAACACAGAAATGGTGGAAAACAGGATGACTGTAGAACACACACAGAACTGTGTAACCGACTGTGTGACAGAGGGAGAGTGAGAGTTAGTGTGTGTACACACATTCAGGAGAGACTCAAGCAATCGTTGAGGACAGAGGTTACTGCCAGGCTGGAACAGTCCTGTTCTGCCTTAGTTATCAATGGCTGTTGCACAGAATATGAGCCCTGCACATAAGCTGAGGCACAAACACACGCATGAAATTGATATGGTGATGAGAGCAGGGCAGGAAACCTTTGTTACCACATGGCTTCAGCAAGCATTTATCACATGGCTTCAGAAGATATAGCAGAGACAGGGTCTATGTTGGGGCCTTTACCATATACTTCTTGTTGGTTCGCAGAGTGGAATTCCAGGAACATTATTATTTTACATTCTGGTCTTATCGAACAGTTACATAAGCTTTCAGAACTAGAAAGCTGTTAGCCTAATGCACTGCACAGCAGTAGCGGTTTGTTGTACTGACCACATATGATAGAGCTTTTTTTCCCCAGAAACACTGTGCCTAACTAGTGCCTGTGTGGTATCTCTTTTCAATTCATCGAGGCACACAGGGAAATCATACTGTGAGAATGAAGGATCTGGTTCCCTACATTATATATCCATTGTGGACGGAGACACTCACCATAACCGGCAGGAGTAATAGTGCTGTGAGAAGGATTTTAAGTATATGTTTTTTCCCTTTGAGACAAACTGGACAATACAGTGTTCGTACAGTAATATGAGTTATTGATTAAGAACATTAAAAGTGAACTGACCTCGTTGAAGTCTCCCACCCGGGGAATGTGATTTTTCCGGGTTTTACCCAGAATGCTACCAGAGTTGGAGATGACCACTGCTGTGTTCCAAAGAACGTTGTGTATCTCCTCTCGCTCTAAAATGGGCGATATCACTACCATGTTGTATTTCTTTGCCAGCTGAATACAGAAAAGTAGAGCGTTAGACACGGGCCTTGACAAAAAGACACGCTGCATCACTGTGGTGCAAACACTGAGGCACACAGAAAACAGCAAACAGATCCAGTAGAAACTAGGAATATTGTTTTTATGTCACCAAGCTGAAAATGAACTCCAATCACGAACATTCAATGTATTCAGAGTACAGGTCACTAGCAGAATGATGTTGGCTGTGGTTCTCATACCTCTTGGCAGAACCGAGTGGTGTAACCCTCTTCCGCAGGTTCTGCAAACTCTGTCCAAGGTTCTTTCTCCCGGGTACAGAAAGCAAAGGGCATTGCTGTGAGGGCAACAAAACAGGATCAAACAGGAGCGGTAAGAGTGGCAGCCCGTAAACGTGACTGCCCATAACACAGGATATATTGTCCCCTCCAAAAGTACTGGAACGGCAAGGCAAATTAATTTGTTTTTGTTGGTCACTGAAGACATTTGGGTTTAAGTTCAAAAGATGAGCATGAGACAAGAGTTCAGAATTTCAGCTTTCATTTCCTGGTATTCACATCAAGATGTGTTAAACAACTTAGGACATATCACCGTTCGTCTTTGACCACAGAATTTTTAGGTGAGCAAAAGTAATGGAACAAATAATCTTAAAGCAAATAACATTTAATATTTGGTGGCATAAACCTTGCTTGCAATAACTGCCTCAAACCTGCGACCAATCGACCTCACCAATCTGTTGCATTCTTCTTTTGTGATGCTATTCCAGGCTTTTACCTCAGCATCTTTCAGTTCTTGTTTGTTTCATGGTGTTTCTCTATGATATATTTAACTGATTTTTTTATCCTAAGGACCAACGATTTATGAAGGAAAATCATGGAAATTAACAAGGTTGCCCAAACTTTTGCAGACCACTGTATTTGTCAGATTTACTGGGTTTACACTTGAGAAGCATTTTCATATACAATTGGGGGATAAGGGTCACCTCCCTGACAGAACATTTAAGGGGGGGTAGTGTGTTTGTGTACTAGGCTGTTTTAAGTATTTCCCTCCTCTTTTATCACATGCACAAGACAACACAATGTTGTTTAGGAGCCAAAACAAACAGGACAACAGCCTGTGTGTGGTGTACTGCTGATGTCTCTATGACCAATTATGGATACATTTGCCTACTTCTGTATACCCAGATGCTACTGATTCATCCATACTGACATTATCTCTCTATTTTGGATGTGACCTGATGAGTCTAGGCCATGCCTATTATTGATGTGAATACCCACAGGAGGCCTCAGCATTTGGTCAAAAATGAACATATTTTTCTGACATTCTTATTGTATGTGCATGTACTTGTGCTTTTCTGGAATTTCGACGGTCTGTGTCATGTTTTGAACCCAGAACGAGTAGCTGCTGCATGAGCCACAGCTAATAGGTAATAAACAAGCAAACAAACAGATGGCACAAAGGAAAAGGTGCACTAGGTTCATGATCTGTAATGTCACTCACTCCAGGCCTCCTGGAAGCAGACAATGTTGACTCCACACATGGCTGCCACTTCCACCATCTCACCAATCCTTTTGTGGAGCGCTGTAATCTGGAAAAAGGGATGAACATGTCCAGAGGTCAGTCAGCAAGCCCCATGAACGCTCTACATCTGAAAAGAAAAAGCATGTCTGTCTGTCGAGTTGTCCTGCTAGTAATCTCAGGGTGACGATAAATTCCACCACTGGAAAGAAGATACAACACAACCCCTGCAATGTGGTTCTGATTACAATGAGCCCTAAATCCAAGTAATCATTTTCCTCTAACCTGATCCAGGACAGGGGCATCCGTAGGCAGAACAATGTGGTTCTGAATGAGACCAACCCGGAGGGTTCTTGGGGGCCTGAGCTGTTCCGGGGAAGCCTCAAACAAGTAGCCCTGAAGCTCAAAGTCCCGCGCCGAAGCAGCCTCCACCGCACATGCTGGGAGAGCCAACTTCCTGCAAGGCGGGGGGGGGGTCATTTTATCACAAATGTCCATCATACCAAGTCACTGAATACCCTACTCTTTATAAGTATATTAACATGTTAGTCATTCAGCAGACATAGATAACAGGGTATCAGACGTTTTGTAGAGCTTTGACTGGGCAAATTTGTTGTTCTATTTTGCTGTACTACATGTACAATGTAATCTTCCTTCTAGTGTGAATATTCTCGAAATAATATGGCTATTAAATCAGTTTTTTTTAAATCAGCAGACATCTTGCGTGTCTACTGATCTTGCGTGTCTACCAATGAAGCGGAGTTTGCAGAGCATGGTGCATGAAAGGCAGAGATTGTGGATTGGATCCCCACATGAGGCCTGGTAGGATATGTATGCACTCTAAGTGGCTTTAGATAGGGCCATCCCAAAATGTCTTAAATGTACCAAATCAGGGGTAGGTAAACTAAGGCCCGTGGCCTGAATCAATCTGGCCCGCTGCCAGATTGAGTATAAAATAACATCTTTTTTTAAGTAAAAAATGCTCCAGTCCACATTTAAACATCGAAAACTACATCCATAGTATGCAGAAATGCTTTTTTGGCAAGCAAATTGGTTTTGACACAAATCATAAAACAAAAACTGCAGCCCCACAATAATTTCTAAATCCTGATTAGATGGCCCGTTAGCTGACATATTTTCCCACCCTTGTACTGAAGACCTCGGATAACCCCATGAAGGTTTCTACAGGTACACATGTAACAGGGGTTGAAAGGGCACTGATTGTCCAATGCCCACCTGTAAATAATTTACTCACTCTGCTGAACATTACAAAGGGAAGAAATGGAGGAGGTTTGGGCTCACTTAGAAATTTCCTTTTTTTAAGAAAAGCAAATATTTAGTCCATTAAAACAACATGAAAATCATCAGAAATAGAGTGTAGACATTGTTAATGTTGTAAATGACGATAATAATTGTAGCTGGAAACTGATGATTTTCAGTGGAATATCATCACTTTCAGGCACATTATCAGCAACCATCAGTCCTGTGTTCCAGTAGAAAATGTTGTTTTACAAGTCTAAATTATGATTAGAGAACCCTTTTGAAATTATGTTAGCACCACTAAAACCTGCTGTGCTGAATGAACAAGCAAAAAAACTGGCCTTCTTTAAACTGGTTCAGTGTCTTCAGCATCAGCATTTGTGGGTTCAATTACAGGCTCAAAATGTCCAGAAACAAAGAACTTTCAGTTTATTTTAGTTCTGAGAAATTAAGGTTATTCCATGCAATAAATTGACTCGTGTAACGAGGTATAGTACACCCTTCACAGAAGAGCGCAAACTGGCTCTAACCTGAATAGAAAGAGGAATGGGAGGCCCTGGTGCACAAATGAGCCAAAGGACTGTTACTGGATACTCAATACTACAAATGTGCCAAGCACCATTTTCTCAGTTTCTCTTCAAATTCAAACCAGGTGAAACCACATTTGGAAAATGCCGATAATAGTTAGAATGGCAGAAATTTAAAACAACCATCAGTGGTGAAAAAATATGAATATCGTAACATTGGCTTGTTGTTCTCAGGAAAAAGCTACATGACTGTAATACATGTAACAGATGGGGAGCGTAGCTCAATGTGATAGAAGTATTTGACTTAAGAGAATTGATGTAGATGTAGAAATAAACTCACCTTGAGATAAAAAAACGGATTGTATTTTGTTCTTTGGGTCAGTGATTGAGTGATTTATGCAAAACTGCATCAGGCTGGCATGCACTTCACACTTTCTTTTGTGGTTGCTTGATTTCCTACTAATCACAAACAGGAATCAGACTAGCATAAGCACTATCACACTCCCTCATCAGATAGGTAGGGTTTCTGACTTGACAACTGGCTGTTGCAACTACAGAGAGCCCATTGAAAGTCTGTGTCTTTGCACTTCTTGTCTTGCTGTGTAACAAGGATTGTGGGTATTAAAGAATGTGCTAACACTGAAAGTGTTATGGATCATGACAAAGTGATATCTAATGATTAAGCACAATGACAATACAACCATTCACATAATTCCAACTTCAATGGTACAGTCAAATACAGTCTCTGATCATATTTGCCATACAGTGGCGCCTCCAGTTGCTGCTAGTGTATTGACCTCTGTGCTAAGCAATTTCTACCCTAATGGAGAACTGGCAAATTATATACAGTCCCCTCCAAATGTATTGTATTATTTCAAGATTATTTGTTCCTTTACTTTTGCTCACTTAAAAATGCTGTGTTCAAATACAAACGGTGATATGTCCTAAGTTGTTTAACATATCTAGATGTGAATACCAGGAAATGAAAGCTGAAATTCTGAACCCTTGTCTCATACTCATCTTTTGATCTTAAACCGAAATGTCTGCAGTGAACAACAAAAACAAAGGAATTTGCATTACTTTTCCTATGCTTTTCGAGAGGACTGTAGTTATATAAATGAATGTTATCAAGAAGAAATTACACTAAAGGTGAGGTGTCTGATTATGCATTAAACAAATCAAAACACCAAAAAAGTAATGTTTTAACCATTTCAGGTGGAGCTTTCTGCTCTCTTTGTAAGGGGTTTCACAACACATGATTACTACGTCACATTTCAAAACATCTCACAGTGATGTATTTCAATTGCAATTTAACACAGTGACAGTTTAGTTGACATGATTTTTTGTTGCACAGAACATTGTTTAATTGTATATTACATTGTAAAAAGTAGAAAGACACAAAACAGCATGATTATGTAATAAAACCATGAAAAGTACTGCACCTGTACTGTTACCTAGTATTTAGAATAAAAGCCAGGCTGAAGTTGGCAAAAGACCATAAGGATTGGACCGTAGAGGAACGGAGTAAGGTCATCTTCTCTGACGTGTAAAATGTTCAGCTTTGATCCACACCTGGTCGACTAATGGTTAGACGGAGACCTGGAGAGGCCTACAAGCCAGAGTCTCGCACCCACTGTGAAATTTGGTGGAAGTACAGTGATGATCTGGGGATGGAATCACTGATTCCATCCAGCAAGGCTGGAATCGGGAGGATTTGTCTTTGAAGAACACCTACTTCCTTCAGCCCTGACAATGTTCCCGAATTCTGAGAATAGTTTTTCCAGCAGGACAATGCTCCCTGCCACATAACCAGGTCAATCAAGATGTGAATGGAGACCACCAGATCAAGATCCTGTCATGGCCAGACCAATCTCCAGACCTGAACCCAGTGGAAAACCTATGGAATTTGATCAAGAGGAAGACGGATGGTCACAAGCCATCAAACTAAGCCAAGCTACTTGACCATTTGTGCCAGGATTGGCAGAGAGCATGCCAAGACGCATGAAATCTGTGATTAGAAATCAGGGTTATTCCACCATATATTGATTTAGGGACTCTTCCTAAGTTAAACATTAGTAATTTGTTGTTGAAAAATGAATATTAATTTGTTTTCTATTCATTATTTGAGGTCTGAAAACAGTGCATCTTTATTGGGTAATTTGTGACTCTACAGATATATTCTGTAAATGACATTTTTATTAGGAATTTGGGAGTAATGTTGTATATTGTTGTATATAGAATAAAACAAAACAATTAATTTTACTCAAGCATATACCTATGAAAGGTAAGCATATACCTATGAAAGGTAAAACCATAGACACTGATAATTATGCAGTACAAAGGACAAAGGATGTGGACCACATGTCCATCCATTCTGAAATGTTTCAAGTTGGTGTGAAGTGTATTGGTAGGTGGCCAAAAAGTTATTGAAACGTGAATTAGATCGTGCAATTTGGTTACGGTCCCTAACTAGTAGGGGCTTATAAGAAACTCTGGTAAGACTCCGGAAAATAAAGTTTGCGAATGTTGTAGACTCTTTGTACTTCAAAAATAACCCTAACGCGAAGTATGAAGCTCAATTCGTTCACTAAGTATAGAGTAAACGCTAACAATCGAACAGGAAACAACTTTAACTGAAAAGACCTGAACAGCATTTTCGTGACGCGAGCAGAATTCAACGACTCACTTGGTTTCTTTTCCAAACAAGATTCTTTTCACTTCTTTAAGTTCTGCATCTGGAATATGTTTCTCCAATGTATTTTCCAAAGATTCAAACTCAGAGCCCGACATTGTGAGGATTCTATCGAATTCAATGTTCACTATCTAAGCCCCGTGTAACTCCTATGTTGTAGTAAATCAGTGACCACACCCGGTTGACTTCTAGGGAAACTGAATACATGAACATTGGTACTTTTTAACTTTGCTGCGGTTGTGCAATCTATCACATTTCTCAGGGTCATACGTTTGGTCAGTTATAGGCACAGATATGAACAGGAGCTGCAACACAACATACGGCGAATATAATGGGCCTATATATATTCCAGCATTGTACAAGTTAAAACAGGGGTGTCGCTAGGCTTATTAAATAAATCAGTATATCAGTCAATGTATTTTCTCCGTGATTTCTTTTTTTCGGCAACCTTTCCACTAAATTCTCAAAATTATATTGAAATTGTACAGAATCGTGTTCATATTTAAGAACGTACATTTGTTGTGCATCTTTTGATTCTTTGAACGCAACTCGCTCATCTGAAGAGAGCTGTCTTCTGTTAATAGTAGCTAATGTTTCTAATGGTCTGAGATGTAAATCCTCTCAAGTTCAAAATGTAAGCACTGAATCAACGGTACGTTTTGCTAATGAGTAAACTCTTTGAGCTAGCCCTTTACCATTTTTTATAGAAATGTATGGAGCTTTAAATATTTTTTGAGGTCTTAAAAATGCCATGTATGTAAAATATTTAGACAAGTTGCAGTTCGTGAATTACGATTTGCACGACTGTCTGGACGTAATTTAATTTCAAAGTGACCAGTCTACGAATTTCTAGTAGACGCTTCAGAGAAGATAAGATCTGTCATTTGTAATACAAATAAAAAGATATTATAATGTAATTCAACAAAGAAAGTAAGGTGGCCAATAATTGGAGATGGTGGCCGATAGATAGGGGGTAGATTTTTTTTTTAATATGTCACAAACCACCTACTGAAAATATTAAAATTCCGTGCTAGCTTACATGGCTGTTGGTTTAGCAAAACTGTGCGTGTTTCACAGATTGATGTTTGAATCAACGTATTGCCACGTATTCAGGAATTATAATTATTACAAAATTATTCAGAATGATTCAGAGAAATCGCGATTAGAAACAGAATATACTGTATGTAGATGTTCATTTACTATAAACTATAGTTCACAAAAGTATTTTGGCTACATAGTACATCCGTTTTGAGCCTTTTGTTGGTGTCTGATGGATGTCCACAGAGTGGACTTACATTTCTTGATTTGGGTTGAATTAAATCATATTAGATAAGTGTCTTACACAAACTATGAGCCAGGTATACTTTTAGCTAACCGTGGTCCAAAATTACCTTATTTTGATAGATTTTACACCTGTTGTTACTCTAAAAATACATGATGAAAATATGACCCAACACCCCAAAACAAGGCTTAGCCCCCCATCCATGATTTCCTAGTGACCTAGTGAGTTAGAATATATGGAAATGTTAATGTATCCAACAAAATTACCATAATAAAAAATAATTACACTGAAGAGTATCACAGCTTTAACACATTTGACTTGTATATGTTCTATATGTATGCATGCCTATCACTTTTTTTCATTGTAAAAATTTTCCAGAATGGCTCTTCTTGTTTCCAGCAGATGCCTTGCTCTGGGTTAGGCTGACAGAGACTTTCCTTGAGGGAACACCCTTTCTGGCCCACTCTTTACAGGGGTGGGATAGCATCTTCAGGATCTCTGAGGTAGAGCAATTTGACAAATGGAAAAAGGAAAAGGTCAGACAGCACATATAACCCCCCCCCCCCCCCTTAATGTAGTCCTGAAATCAGGCTTTCTAAGGGTATTCTAAAGGCTAATACACTAAACCTGTACAGTAACCAAACAAAACAAATGCACTCAGTTCAATTGCAGTCTGACCAATTGGAGACAAAGAAAAGCCTCAGAACATGTTCAGCTCTATTTGGTCATGCAGTGATGCACAAGGGGTGAAATGGACAAGAATCCAAATGACCTAATATTGACTGAAAAATAATCATCATGATAACAATGAATAAACTGATATAATAGTAACATCAAAGTGCACCACAGGTTTTTTATATACATAGCCTACAACTTTGGAAGGTGTTGCTGTATAATGTCCCATTGCTAATTACCACTTAGTAAATGTAATTTCTATATTTTCTATATCATACATGATTATTGCTAATAAATTATGTAAGAAAAATCTCCACCACGCTTGATTGGAAATATGTTCGATGATGATCATTTTTGGTGTGTCATCCCAGCTCCGCTTCATACGGTGAGTGAATATGATTCTGTCATTACCTGCTAACTCAGGATTGCTCTTTCCCAGGTTATTTAGGAGTGGCACATACTTTGGCCCCTCAGTCCTTTCACCTCCTGGAGGCAATATATACAGTGAATTAAGGTTCAGTGAATTAAAGTAAACCAATAAAATGTCTTAAGTGATAAATACAGTGGGGAGAACAAGTATTTGATACACTGCTGATTTTGCAGGTTATCCTACTTACAAAGCATGTAGAGGTCTGTAATTGTTATCATAGGTACACTTCAACTGTGAGACAGGGAATCTAAAACAAAAATCCTGAAAATCACATTGTATGATTTAAAAAGTAATAATTTGCATTTTATTGCATGACATAAGTATTTGATCACCTACCAACCAGTAAGAATTCCGTGTCTCACAGACCAGTTTTTCTTTAAGAAGCCCTCCTGTTCTCCACTCATTACCTGTATTAACTGCAACTGTTTGAACTTGTTACTTGTATAAAAGACACCTTTCCACACACTCAATCAAACCGACTCCAACCTCTCCACAATGGCCAGAGAGCTCTGTAAGGACATTAGGGATACAATTGTAGACCTGCACAAGGCTGAGATGGGCTACAGGACAATAGGCAAGCAGCTTGGTGAGAAGGCAACAACAGTTGGCGCAATTATTCAAGATGACGGTCAATCTCCCTCGGTCTGTGGCTCCATGCAAGATCTCACCTTGTGGGGCATCAATAAACATGAGGAGGTTGAGGGATCAGCCCAGAAGTACACGGCAGGACCTGATCAATGACCTGAAGAGAGCTGGGACCACAGTCTCAAAGAAAACCATTAGTAACATACTACGCCGTCATGGATTAAAATCCTGCAGCGCACACAAGGTCCCCCTGCTCAAGCCAGCGCATGTCCAGGCCTGTCTGAAGTTTTGCCAGTTACCATCTGGATGATCCAGAGGAGGAATGGGAGAAGGTCATGTGGTCTAATGAGACAAAAATAGTGCTTTTTGGCCTAAATTCCACTCGCTGTGTTTGGAGGAAGAAGAAGGATGAGTACAACCCCAAGAACACCATCCCAACCGTGAAGCATGGTAAATCAGCTGTTAATCCCCAAAGAATGAAACATCATCACGACTGCACCGTATTGAGGGGAGAATGGTTGGGGCCAGGTATCGCGAGATCTTGGCCAACAACCTCTTCCCTCAGTAAGAGCATTAAAGATGGGTCGTGGTTGGGTCTTCCAGCATGACAACAACCCGAAACCCACAGCCAGGGCCACTAAGGAGTGGCTCCGTAAGAAGCATCTCAAGGTCTTGGAGTGGCCTAGCCAGTCTTCAGACCTGAACCTAATAGACATTTTTTGGAGGGAGCTGAAAGTCTGTATTGCCCAGCGACAGCCCTGAAACCTGAAGGATCTGGAGAAGGTCTGTATGGAGGAGTGGGCCAAAATCCCTGCTGCAGTGTGTGCAAACCTGGTCAAGAACTACAGGACACGTATAATCTCTGTAATTGCAAACAAAGGATTCTGTACCAAATATTAAGTTCTGCTTTTCTAAATTATCAAATACTTATGTCATGCAATAAAATGCAAATTCATTATTTAAAAATCATACAATGTGATTGTCTGGATTTTTGTTTTAGATTCATTCACTCACTTGCTTTGTAAGTAGGAAAACCTGCAGCAGTGTATAAAATACTTGTTCTCCCCACTTTATGTATGTATATATACATATTCCTTTTATTTATATATATATATACGTATATATATATATATATATATATATATATATATATATATATATATATATATATATATATATATATATATATATATATATATATATATATATATATATATATATA
>JACXGJ010003779.1:0-26852 GCA_016801105.1 Esox niger | reverse complement strand
GATGTAGCTCTGTCTCTCCTTCATCAGACTGCTGGCCCGCTCCATGCTCTGCTCCTTGTCACTGAGCTGCACGAGCTCCCCCGTCCTGTCCATCAGGTCTACACAGTCTGCAGAGCACGTCTACAATGTGACGTTGGCACAGGGGCTAAGTTACCCACATTCTGTGAGGCACTGTAGAAGGTAAACTGTCTGAAATTTGAATACTGTTTACACCTGGCAGAACTGGGCTGTTTAAACAATAATCCATATTACAGTAAACTATTTGCGATAACGTTTAAACAATTTCCTTCACATTTGTAATATAGTATAGTACTGCCCTCAATATATAATAAATCTGAAGCTGTACAAGTATAGTGGTACAGTGACTATAAATAGTTCAGTTGTATCATCCCAGCTCTACTTTAAGGTGTTTCATAGGTTAAATATCAATGTGATGTCGTGGCCTAAAGGAATCTGACCTACTACTCTTTCAGCAAAATGCCTGAAAATATATACTTTCTTAAAAGATTGTGTGATTGCAGAAAACTATCAGCAGTTCCAACTTATAATTCTTCTGGGGATGAGTACAGGGGAGTACCTTGAGGATCCAGATAACACCTCTCTTTCAAATTCTGGATGAAGTTCATGATCTTGCAGTTCAAGTTAAATACTTCTGCTTGGGCTTCTTTCAAAATCAAAAAGAGAAGTATATTTGTACATATCCCCCATCTACACTGAACAAAAATAGAATATCTGTCCCATTACAATAAACTGCAACTAAACTGTAGACACAGCTGGGGAGAAATTGATTAAAAGTAAGATTACACAAAACAGTAACTGTAATCTGTGACGTTAACAAAAAATGTGTAATCGGATAACAGATACTTTTGAAAATAATTATTCTAATAAGTGTGCTAAATAATTATGACACGTTGCATGTTTGATTTAATTATTGAATGTTTTAAATACATCGTTATTTGAACCTAAATAAGATTTGCACGCCTCAATTGTTTTTGTTCATCATGTGTGCAAAGGTGGGTTCGGATTGCCAGATTAGTGATGGATGAAGCGCTAGTTTAATTTTCTCCGGTTTTGGTTGGTTGGATGGCTGGTAAAAACAGAGTATGCATACGATAATATTATCGTAGTCTTAAACAAAAGGTGTTCAATTGGTTATAGGCTATTCCTATTTTTCCCCCAATGTCTCGTAATATGAAAGTCATCTAAATGAAATTCTAAGTAATCAGATTACATTACTGAGTTTGAGTAAGTTACATTATTGATTACAATGTAGCATCATCCTTCACTTACCTCCAAACTGCACTGTGACAAACATTTCACCTTCTTTCTATAGAGAACAGTTCAGCCCCGACCTCTGTATCTGTATTGTTGCTACAACTAGCTGAAGCACTGTCCTCTTCAACGGAGCCAAAGCAGCAATGAGTTTGGGCTAGGTACACTTTGCCACAATAGGTGGTGTTAAATCAGTGTTGTTGACTACAGTCGCACTTAGTGACAAAGCTTTGCCACTTGGGGAGAGGCCACTGTGAATAGCTTTTGAGTAAACAAACAGATTAAAAGTATTGTTATCCATTTGGAATGTCTACATCAAAGTTGTAAACAGTTTTCAAATGTTGAAGAGATAGCAACGACATTGATCTTTTACACGTATCAAAGCACATTCCATCTAGTTGATAGGCCCTCTGACGACCCCCCCCCCTTTTCTCATTTGCTTTCAAAAGAAGAGAATCAGGCTTTTATGCGAAAAGACTTCTTTGTATCCATGGAGTCAATACACAGACAGAGAGGTCCTCTGGCTTGTACTGCTGCAGCGCCTGTTTAACGTTTCTGTGCGGGATGACTATTTATTTACAGCCAACAACCAGCTTGAATTTAAAACAAGACTGCACAAGACCTATATAAGCAACACTGTACACTACTACTAAGTCGACATTTCTGTTAAGAAAACTGTGATCACATCAAATCAGCGGGAGCAATAATCTGTCGTTATGGTTAAAAATCTTAAGAACGGGAAACACTTTCTTATTTTACAAAAACACACACATATTGGCAAATAGATTCTTCACATTCTCCATTAGCAACAATGACCAGTAATGACCAGATAATCTGAGGACCAAAGTCCATTACTGGCATGACCTGCTTAGATTAAACAATCAACACTGAACTATGAATACATTCTTCCCCCAAATACAATATGCATTGTTGCTGCTCAAATCACGCTTTTTTAGACATACAATGTCTCTACAGTAACGTGTCGATAGCCGGGAGTGCTAACTTTTCAGACAATAAAAAAGTGGAGCATCAGATGTGGCTGCACCCATTTCCAGAAAAGGATTTATCCCAGCATTTTAAACAGTTTGATTTACCCTAAGAGATATAGAACTATGCCAAGGTGCTACAGTCTATATGTCCGAAAAGGCTATCACACTCTCAATCAGATGAGCCAAGAATACCAGGTCATGTATCACTTCATACATATTATAAAGGGTCAATGTGCCACTCTAGGGCCATTCAATGTGATGATTTAATCAGCCTTAGTCAGCCCCATTACCTAACAGCTGATTTACTGAATTGGAACCACTAATCATCACCGAGTTATGACAGAAATAATCATTTTGGGGAGGTTGGCATTTTAAGTGCTGAGTAATAGTGATATTGACCAAACTCATCACCGTTTTAAGGGCAGTTTGTGAAAGTCTGATTCAGTCACTTCACAGAGGTAGATACTTAAGATTTTGATATGGAGAAAACACAGTAAACTAAGCTGGGAGCGTCTTTAAAAAACACTTAAATGTAATTTCTTAAGCCTATGGGAGATCGGAAAACAGAGAATGCCCTGTGTCCCGTAGTCTGGAATCATCAGGGAATTCGGAAAAAAGCTGGGAAAGCTGAGCAAATCAGAGGACGTCACAGCTTGTTTTAGGGAGAAACACATCAGTTTGATCTGGTCTGCGCTCTCCCTTAAACTTAATTTGCTTGCCTGGGAAAGCAAAGCCACAGTGATTCATCACCTATTTATTATTCGATGCAAAATCTGTACAGTAATTACAAGGCATAAAAAATGCAATTGAACATGCAAACTGATAGGCTCACACACAGGAATACATACAACTCCCCTCTCCATTTCTGGGACTTTCCATTGTACCTATGACCCAGTGTCATCACAGCCACTCCCACTGGGCTCAGGAAAGATAAAGAATGTCTCCCTCCTGTTCATTTATTTTCCTCCAGGCTGCATGTTCAACCATGAAGTCAGAAGAACTGATGCCAGTACCACACTCGACTGACCTCAGGGACCATTTTCAGACACACAACCAGTCAGAGGGAGTCACTAAAACACCATGAGTCAGAGAAATGCTTCTTGACGATACCGCCGAAGCAAATATTAAGCTGTACTTCACAGATGACTAATATTTACCATTTTATTGTCTGTGTCTCAATGATCAGCACAGTTTGGTTGTACTGATAGATGTGTTTGAAGTGGAGACAGTGCACAGTAGTACAATAAGTACCGCCTGAAATAGTTTAAAGTCAATTAATTGAAAGATATTTGAGAATACACCTAAGTTTCATGTCAATTTCTTTAGTGCACAAACCTGCTTAACCAAAATGGTGGTACTGTCTCTTTTCATGCACTTGGAACATACCTGACATCATCAAATCCACAACGTGAATCCAATTACGTAAAGGTCATTTATTTTGGCCTCATTAGCTATTAAATAACAAAAGCCTGCAAGGAGTCAGATAAGCTTTACACCCATACCATACTGTACCAAATGAATAAACATTGTAAACATAATCCCATTTGTCAAAAAAATATCTAAGCATCCGGATGTAACTTCAAAGGGAATGAGGATCCTTTAGCTCTTTGTGCCCATTCTATATCCATTATTCTATGTCCATTCGATAGCCTTCATTCTATATCCATCCTATATACATCAGGATGCCTCAGTTAGCTCAGTGAAGCAGGTTTTATGTTTACACAACTGTGGTTGGACCTGGACAGGTGAGAAATCCTGCCTGTCCTTAATCTCGACCACTTCCAGCCCTTTAGGAGACTGTTTCTGCCGCTGGTCACCGCAGTGCAGGGTATGACTGTTTGTCTGTCTGAGAGGTTGTGGCACGGGGTTTACCCGGGAATTTGGGGAGTTACTCGCGCAGTTGACCCCTGTAGTGGTGACACAGCTCTGACCGGGTACCACTGCGGTCTCGCGGGTACTGCTGCCGCCGCTGCTGTGCTCAGTGTAGAGGTCAAAGTTAATGCCATTGGCCTTGACCCTCACTGAGCTGCCGACGCTGGTGCGGGTGGAGTTGCGGGTGCTGCTGGTGCCCTCAAATTGCTCCCGGCGTCCCAGGATGTGCCGGCGGATGATCCTCCGGAAGGTTTGCCGGAACTCCCGGATGCGGTACGCGTAGATGAATGGGTTCACCACCGAGTTGCCATGGGAGAGGAGGATGGCAACGTTCATGACCCAGAGGGGGGGACGATAGCAGTCAGGGCAGAACAGGGTGAAGCAGTTGATAATGTGCAGCGGCAGCCAGCAGACAGCGAACAGGCCCACGATAATGGCCAGCGACTTGGCCGCCTGGACCTCCTTCTGCAGGGTGGAGTGGGACTTCCCCCCGTAGGCCGCCTTCAGCTCTATAAGCTTCAGTTGATGCCGAGCTGCCATAAAGATCCTGAGGTAGATGACCAGCATGAGCAGTAGAGGCATCAGCACACAAGCGAAAAAGTTAAAGTAGACCATGTAGTCCATGACCACCACTGACTCAAACAAGCACTCCATCAGGCCTGGAGGGCATGTACTGTTGTGTCTCTCAGTGAAATTATTCCAGCCCAACATTGGGGTCAGGCCAATTATGATGGACAGCACCCAACAGATGGCAATGATCCCCTTGGCACGCTGTCCCGTCACCAGGCTATTGTACCTGTGGAAACAATAAAGACAATAATAAAAGTAATTAATGAATTTGCAGAGCACATTTCCCAAGCTCAGAGCATGTAATAGGGACGTTGTCAGTGAGACACATAGTCTGTTGGCCGGAGGAATATGAGTCTCTCTGGAGGATTAAATTACCCCAGAGGTTGAAGAATAGTGAGTTAAAAAATAAACATTGTAATAAGCCTGTCATTCACACACATTCGTTTTTAATGGGAAAACCTCTTGTCTAAGTAATAAAAGAGAGATAAAAACAAAATGTCAGTGTTTGGAAGAAAAATCTATTTTAAGTGTGTCTGTTGGTCAGTGTGGGAGAGCAGCTGAGCTACTTGTCCTGTTTCGGTCACATTCTCGAGATGTTAAAGTTCAAAGGTTAGCTGTGAGAAAACACCCCGCCCCCACTACCACCCACACCCCCATCATCCTGAACAACAATCTTGAGTAAATAACAATTCTGGACACAGTAAGAAAAGGGAGAGATGGACATGTTGTTTTTACCTAATAGGCTATTAAATATGCAAGTACGAGTGAGGTTGTAGATGTGTGATTAATCTGCACACACTATCCACAAGATGTGTAAGTAATCACTGATCCGTAACATGGTGCAAGGCATGCAATATATAGTTGCTTATATAGGAATATAAATGGGTTATCTCTAGAACAGCTAATGTTTTTTGGCATGTCTATAGTTTTGAAAGGAGGTCATGGACTGTAGACTATTTGTCAAAGGACGTTCCACTTAATTGGTCCTTGTTGAGATGGTCTCCAGAGAGAATACATTTCTGGACTCTTAAGCTCAATGAGACATTTGGTCCAAACATCTAATGTTTGTTCAAAAATAGCATAGGACTTTGCTACTCTTATCCTGCAGCAAAAGGTTTTAAAAGTAACTTTTTAAAGTGTAAATTAACAATTTGTTTTATGAAATATGCACTGTACCTGTAATATGGGTATCCCAATGAATCAATTACACAATACAACCTCAAAACTTGTGTAAAGAAGAACCTCCTGTTTAACATGTAGGCCGACATTTTCAAAAGCATAACGTCAAATCTCTTCATACGTATATGGCCCTGAACACCCAGGGAGGAAGGCAGCACGACAGCAGAAGTATGTGTAAAACGGTTAGCGCACTGTTAGAGGTTAGTACACTGTTATTGCTCATACAAAGTTTGACTAACCTGAGAGGTATCTTGATGGCGATGTAGCGGTCTATGGCAATGGCCAGCAGGCTAAAGATGGAGCTCTGGGTGAGCACCAGCACAAAACAGGCAATAAACAGGCAGCCGTAGAAGTTGGAGCAGAAGCCAGTGCTGATGACAATGGCAAAGGGGATACCCAGCACTCCCACAGCAATGTCTGCCACCGCCAGGGACACCACGAAGAAGTTGGTGATGCTCTGCAGGTTGCTGTTTAGGCATACGGCCCAGCAGACCAGCACGTTGCCCAGCACGGACAGCACGGCTATCAGCAGCTCCAGCACAACGTAGATGAGAGAGGCAGCATCGTTCAGCATGGTGAGAGCAGCCGCAATGTCACTGAGGAGGTGGCAGGACCACTCACCTCAATGTACATAGCTGCAGCCTGGCAGCGCTGACTTCACTCGGCAGGGGTTCACCGTGACACTTGGGACCACAAACAGACCATCTCACATCAAGTCTTCTAGGCGGGTCTGAGAGGCGGTTCAAAGCAGGCCCCGTTCAGCTCCAGAGAAAAGCCTTGTTAATGACCACAACTTGCTTTTGTTGCTTTTGTTTTGTGCTGACCGGTTCTCTCTTCTCGGGTCTTCCCCTCACTGATGCAAGATTTATTGCTGCAATTTCCTTATGACGCTCTGATGGGCCTGAGACTGAGACAGGAAGCGGTCACAAGAGTGCCATAGTGCTGCAGATAAACGGAAGGAAGAGTGGATAATGTTAACTTCTAAACGCCAAAATGTCAAATGATCTTACAAAAACAAGAGTGAATTAGACAAAGATCCTTTTGATCTACTAAACACTTGAATTACATTTGAAGTCACGCTGTAAATAACTGTGTTATCTGATATGATACACTGGAATTTCCAATTTTAGTAGATGAATGATGTAAGTTTAAATTGCTCTTGATAAGAATATCCGATATATCAGCAGTTCTCAACAGGGGGGTTAGGCCCCAAAAGAGGCTTCAGTAACTGTCAGGGAAGGACAAAGAAAATGGAAAACATCATGATGAAAATAAACAACACAATGATGTACAAAAACTCTAAAACCCTTGACCAATTGTCTAATATTTCTGAATTTAAATGGTATGTGGAAGTTGAATGCAGTTGCATATTTTATTTTAAAGCACTGAAACTCAAACGAAATTAGTGTAAATGACATTGGAATTTCCAGTTTCCTTTCCCAACGAAAAACTGGGATATATTGGGAAGAAGAAAAAAAGACACATGGCTGCATAGCTATTCACACTCCACACATTAACACTGAATTTGGTAGAGACACCTTTTAATATTTGGGGATAGGCATGCACTTGCTTTGTACACAGTTTCTGAGTGAATTTGCCCCATTCTTGTAGGCAGATTTCCTCCAGGTTGTTCAGGTTAGTTGGACGAAGCTTCTAGACCTTGATTTTCAAATAGTGCCACTAATTCTCAATTGGATTGAAAACAAGATTTGTACGACAATTAGCAAAAAGAAAACAGGGAAGATTTCATCTCTCATTTAAAGGGTTCATGAGAGGTTTCTTGGATGCAGGGGCGCATTGGAAGCAACATGTTTGAAACCATGGAGCTAAATGAAAAAAATGTAAAACAGTTGGTAAAAAAACTATTGAAGTGGTCCTTATTCAAGTGTAATTAAAATGTAAAATGTAGTTAAAAGTATTGTAGTTAATTTTAACAAGTCAAAGTTATCCTGTAATTACATTGCAATTACAATGTATTCTGCGGTAGTTTGTTATACCATTGAGATTTTTTTTGTTTTAGCTAATGTTTTATGTCTTGTTTGGACTCCAGGAAGAGTAGCTGCTGTTTTCACTGTAGCTAATGGGTCCCAATGAAATTCTAAACTGGTGGTAATTGCATTTTGTTCAACAGTTCAGGGTTTCGTTTCTTCTCAGCTGCATCTGAGTCAGTAACAACTGTCACAAGATGCTCATCTCTTGTGGACAGATGTGGTGGGTGTCCAAAATAATAAAGGTTGGCCTCTAATTAAGCCTCTAATTAACTTTCCTGTGAATTTACCCTCCATAATCGAAATTAACTTGGTTGAGTTTACAGGAACATATTAGATATAGTAAGTCAATCTCACTGACTGAGATCTGGCATTTAGTGGTCATTCCAGGTTATGATTAATAAGTGTAATTATAAGGAGTCAGCCACCCAAATTACATTTTACTAGGTAGCAGGAAAAGCACAACTCACCCCGGACTACTTGAAGTAGTATCTGTTATTGCAGAATGAAGTGTTTCTTTAGTGGTACTCAGAGGTGTTTGTAATGAATGTGAACTTAAAACACATAACTCACTGGTATTCGTAATGAATGTGTACTTACATAGAACATAACTCATCGGTGTCTGTAATGAATGTGTACTTACATAGAACATAACTCATCAATGTCTGTAATGAGTGTGTACTTACATAGAACATAACTTACCAGCATTTGTAAGGAATTTCTACTTACATAGAACATCATTCATTTAACAGCCTGGCCCTCTTTTTTAAGTGCAATCCAAATAGGAGAATAAACCTTATTACAAGACAACACAGTCAAGAGGTCAGCTGGAACCAACTGCCTCACGAACATCTCATTACATCTCATTACAGACACAAAATTTGTGTGGGGACTGCACAGGCCACTGAAGTAAAGTTAACTGGAATTTGTCAGACCAAACAATGTTTATCCACTCAACTGCTCAGTTGTTGGTGATGGCATATTCACTTTAATAACAACACAATTGAAACAGAACTTTTTGTAACAAATGTGCTTCGGATGATACATATCTTGACATTCAGGGCCTTAATCACAAATTGGAAATCACAAAAAAGTAACTCAATGCCTCGATACCTGTTTGCCTGATTTATAAAACAAGCCACAGCTAAGTGACTAACAGTCTGTAGGAGCAAGGCATTTTGTGAATGGGTTGCTGCGCTTAACAGAAGTGTCAATGAGTGTCTTATCACAATGCTCCTGATCTTTCTTATGTAACAGATGTGATCCAACCGCCCCATACAGGGCTCCAATCAGCAATCTTCAGAACACAATGGCGATTGTCAACCACGAAAGTATTGTCCATCAGTCCACAAATACCAAATGTTTGCAGTGGAAGAGAAACAACTAGTCCAAGGTATCAGAGCCAGTGACCTCACCAATTGAAATAGTGCCATGTCTGCCCGCTAACTGACTAGTCATTTCACACATATTAAAAATACATTTAAAGCAAAAGCTTAACACAGGCATTAGACAGCACATTAGACTCCAGAGCCCTTTAAAGAGGTGTCACATTGAGAGAATTTTTTTGTTTTGTTTTACACAGTTTGTGCAGTCTGAACAATTTTACCATTTGATTCTCTAATAAATGTAAGCATTCCCCATAAAGTGATTGAAACCATTATCAATATCTGCAAATGGCACTACTGACAAAAATGTGACCACTGATTACAGTGAACTGATTTCACTTGACCCCTGCAATTGCCCAGGTACTCATGTTAACACATAACTGACTACACCAGAGTACCTGGGCAACTGCAGGACCATGTTAATATAGAAACCGACTACACCAGAGTACCTGGGCAACTGCAGGACCATGTTAATATAGAACCGACTACACCAGAGTACCTGGGCAATGGCAGGGGCCATTTTAACACATGACTGACTTCCTAACAATCTTCTTTTTCTCTGTTAATCTCTGGGCCAGAGGAAATACAACCATTGTTATGGAGCTCTCATACCAGTGACAGTTAAATGTCAGAGAGAGGAAACAGTTGGATGCTTCAGGGACTGGAATGTTCTATATGTCCCCCTGAGATTGCCCAAGCCCAGCCTGATAAGGGAAATAAGTCTTGAGAACATCTATCACTAAATGGGGTTATTAGGACACCAAATTAAGTGTTCTAATTTTGTTAATAGATGAGTGTCATCATGCTAAAGTACATGGTTAGAGATTACAGTAGGCATAATCTCCAATTGAAATTATGATTTTAAGTCTAATTTGACAAATCAACTGCATCAATGCACCACACCGAATTTCCCAATGAAAAAATCTGAATGTAGAGGTCTCCTTTCATAATGTTAATGGTAAAGGATTCCTATTGTGAAGCCAAAGAGGTTTCTGAGGGTTCTCATGGTTTCAGGAGGCTCTAAAAAACGTTCCCTTCTTGGTGGGACTGAGGTAACTCAGATTGTGTCAGTCTTTGACCCCAAGACTGAAGATCCGTATAGCCTTAAAATCCTTTTGACAATTTCTAAAATAAGATTGGAAACATTCATTAACTCAACCCCTTGTTATTTTTACAGTAAAATCTTTCCATTTCAGTTGTCCTCTTTAACACCACTTTAATAGGTAAAACTGTATGTTAATTCCTGTCAAGTTCTTTTTTTTATCTGGCACGAATTGAGTTAATCATTTTATTTATTTTGCTCAGCTATGGGCCATAGTTGTTGCAATAAACCACGGATGTGTATCTTTTTATTCTAGACACATAAATCCACTTATTACCATAAAGCAAACCAAACAAACATGCAATACCTTAAAAAATACACGTATGCAACCTATTTTAGGATAAGAGACAGTTTGCAGAGGAAGTCAGTGAATATGAAGAATCTGACTCCCATTTCATGACGCAAGTATTAAAACCATCGTGGTGTAACCTGTCCTGTTGACAAAGTGGAAAACGAATATACCTGGCTGGCACACCCATCAACCTGATCCTTACCAGAAAGTTACAGTAGCATATATTACCTAGCTTTCTCAATTTGTCTTCCCCCTGTAATTCCTTATGAATGAAGTAGGTCATCAGAAGATACAAAAAAATGCAATTCAGAATAATGTTTAATCCGCACAAAATTCAGTAACGAAACCATTATATGCTGATGTCTAGATGTCCTGCCGAAAATAATTGATTTCACCAGAAATTACGTCAATTCTACAATTACTTAGTATCTTAACATGTTTAAATACTTTATCAATAAAATAGTTGCCAAAAAAAATCCTTCGACGAATACAAATCTCAAAAAAATATTAGGAAACGTTACCTTGTAAAATGTATGCCTCCACGTATTCCAAATGAATTAAAACCTTTTTAGAAATAAGTTTGCATAATTTCCATAATTGTAGGTTATTCAAATAAGGTTGTTGAAAATAAGCGCGTTGTGGACAATAAGGGTTCTTGGTAAGTTCATTTGATAGCCTTTTTGGATATGCGTGCGCTCTCACTGTTTGCCTTGCTACTGTTTCTCAAGGGGTCCAAAATTACACGTGACCCCGGCTTTCGTCTTGTAATCATACGTGCGCTTGATACGATAAAACGGTAAAAAATAGAAAATGTCCTACTGTATAAAAATATAAAAGGACCAGGTTTGTTTCATAGTTCCCATGTTGTCCACAAATAAAACAATAAAAAATTGATATTTTGTCACAGCGCGCAAATTGAGTGACTTCCGGACTCGCTTGTGACCAAAGCCGATTTAACAGACAAGACCGGAATTTTGCTTTCACAATCAGAGAAGTGAAGAAACCGTACTAGGCGTGAATTTTCTTAAAATCTAAAGGCAGACATTAGGTTCCTTGTCATATCTTTTTTAGCTGAAACGTGTAATACTACAGCCACTTGAACAGTGACCAACTGAAACATTTTAGTGTCAAAAACAACATATATTGGAGTGCCTTGACCCAAAGTGACTTCCTGATTGAACGAAAATGTGGAACAAAAAGCAGAATAGATTGGCAAGGATGCCCAGGAATAAAAAATTCAACTCTGCTGAATCAATTGGGAATTGATGTTGCAATGCGGCAGGGCACTATGTACTGGATATCAAAACTGTGCAATTGCAGAAAACGTCCAGGAAAAATATCTGCTTTTTATACTGACGCTTCTCTACTGATAGTAGGCTACAGCAGAGGCTGGTGAACTAGTACTACTTCTATGGCTGCTGTACTAATAGTAATACTGACACTGTACTAATAGTGATGATAAGGCTTATATCTTTAGGCTAGTGACTTAATTGACAAAGATATGACATTTACAAAGATAACCAAAGGCATGGGAATAGAAATAGGGTAACATTGGGCAAGACACCCCCTGGGGCAACACGCCCCCCAGTATAACTCACAAAACACAAAATGTCATCATTCTTTTTTTGAACACCTCCTATGTAATATCACACCTGCTCAGCATACTATTAAAACGTTTTCTTCTTAATCTCATTTTTAAAACAGCTGGGATTTAAAATATTGCCTTATTTAAACGATAATATGTTTAGTTTAACTGTATGAAATGGCATCTAAGGAAAAGGTAAGTCCAGTGAAAAAAACAGGGCCAATTCTTTAAAACCCTTAGGCATTATCTTCTATTGGGATAAGATTCCCTGGGGCCAACTAAAGCCCCATGGGGTGGCATTTTACTCAAGTAATTGGAAAAAATGCCCTTTTCCTAAAACAATCTTGATTAAATACAAATTAATCTGTCTACTGTAGCCATTTATTTTGCTTACCCACTCCCTAAGCATAGCCATCTTCAACATACAAAAACAAAATCACAAAACTTTTTATTTATTTGTCAAAAAATATACATTGATCTTGGGGGGCACCTTACCCCAAACTACCCTACTGGCTAGAGTAGACGTTTTACCACTACATTTCAACCACACAAGTCATGAAGATGATACAGGCTGCTTTGACTGGTGAAATGGTCAACCAAACAATAATGCAGGGCTATTATTACACTTTTAATGGGCCATACCACCACATCCCGCATTACAGCATTGCAACACTGACTGCCTTAATCAAGTTGTGCAAAGCTACTATATATGGTGGTGTTCACCTTTTCAATCTCACCAGAATAAAGACCTCCCACTATTCTGTCATTTGCTGTAAATGAATGTACCAATGTCTCATCTCTGAAAATGGAACTGCTTAATGTTAGATTTCACAGTCACTGAAAACATCTCATACACAAGCTACAGGATAGCCCATATAAGCTAGCACGACCATTCAATGACGGCCTTAAGAGTGTCCATTCAATTAACTAGTTATTGTAGTAACATAATTTTATCCCAATGAACACACTGTTAATGTAAGCAAATGCATGCACTGCATTACTCTGCGTCAATGCAGCGTATTTCAGTATTCTCAGCTGTCCCACAAAAACTTTAAAACGTTTTGGGAGATGAATGTGTAAAATCTGTGTTTGACAAACTGTTCCACCAGAACTTTTGCTAATTTGGGCGGATCTCAAGATTATCAAACTCATTACAGATATTAAACTGAATCTGATCGGACTGGGTGAAACCTGACTAAAGACATGGTAGATAAAACTCAAAAAATAGTTTAGCAACTTCTATATATACTGTCCACTGACCTGCTCCAAAAGACCTTTGGAGACATAATTGTCTCAATATGTTTTTTCCTCATCTGGGGGGATATTCATTGGCACAATCATGCCTAGAATCCAGTTTAGTCCCTTCAGAATAGATATTGCGGCTCTTAATGTTTTTTCATCAACATCCTGGAATGGATTGATAGCCTAGCACAGTCACCTAAACCCACAAGCATACAGCTCTGGAAACAAGAAACCAGGCAAGGCTAGCTCAGCCGGCTCGCAATAGAAAGTGTTGCCCTCTCAAGATTCAAACCCGGGTAACCCACATGGAAGGCTGTGTCGTTAACTACTACACCACAGAGCTGTACATGTGGTGGTCGTCACTATAGCCTCTTTTGCCACTGGCCATTTCAACAGCTAATTGGCCATTTGTGAATTATATTGATACAGTTAAACTGACCAACGTTTCTTACTAAGTTTACCTCCACCACAAATAGCGTCTATGAACTGTATGGTGTTTGCCACTGGCAGTTTGTATTAACCATTAATAGGCTTTACCAGTAACTACAAATTTACTGGGAAAGTCAAGAATTGACCAGTCTGCCAAAGCTATTTCATGGCATAAGAATGTCTTTTCTTTCTTTAATGGCATAACAACGTTTTTTTTTCTTTCATTCGTTAATGATAATGATACAAGAGCTATCAATAAAGGTGACGATTACAAACTTTTTCATCAAATGAAAAGAAAAGAGAATGTAATGTAATGTACCAGAAATAGTCGCAATAGTGTATGACTGTAGATTTATTGCGTCCCACAAATAAAATTAATAAATGTCATTGCTCTCAATAGATTCGAACTTAGGTCTACCCTGTGAAAAGAACTTTGTCTACGCCACGGCATTACATGTTTCAGCAATCTGTAGACACCATTGAGCATTGTGTTACATTTACCTCCATCATAGCGTCTATGAACTGTATGGCTTTTGCCACTGGCCATTTTACCAGTTTATTAGCCAGTAATAGGCTTACTAGTACCTACTATCTTCCTAAGAATATTCATAAGACTTGAGCAATTGCTAGCGAGACTGAAGAGGAACTTTTCCATGCCAGAAAAAGTCGCAATATAACCATATAGTTTTAGTTAAGGCTGACTATAACGTAACTACTGCATGTTGTAGCTAGTAAAAGTGTCTGTCTATCCTGACCCAAAACACATGCACAGATGCGTACTTTCAAAATCTACCAGAAACAGTCGCAATATAACCGTAAACTGTTTTATTTTAGACTTACTACAATGTAGTTGCTGGTTTTAGCCAGGGAAGTTCTCGTCTATACAGAATAATTCATAATGCATTCTTCACTTTTCTTGTGAGATCCGAATACGGGACCTATAGTTTGCAAGTCCGCTTTGCTAACCACGATGCAAATTAACAAGGGATACTCAATCACTCACCCACTCAGTAAAAGACATTCGCTCTTCTCAGCCGGGTTCGCTTACGTGGTTCGGCAAAAATTGAGACCACTGCACCTTTTTCTTTCCATTACAAAAAAGTTGGAATAGAAGGTTTTTAGTGAGGAACAGAAAGCATCAAATTATGAGACCACTGCAAATTGAACACTTCTGTTCATCACTCAAAACATTTTTTGGAAAGGAAAGAAAAAGGTGCAGTGGTCTCTTAATTTTTTCCAGAGCTGAGCTCTACACAGATATTGTTATCCATGTAATGTTAATGTAAGCCTACAGGATCATGAGGCTTTGCAAGGCTATACTACTGAATACCCATTGTATTCCTTTTACTGGCTCAGTTGCAAAGCTACAGTACCTAACACATTATGGACCAAATTGTTCTGAGATTGCTCAATGGGGACCCTTGAGTTTCTTCCATCCTCAATCCTTTTACAAATACACTGAAATTGTGAGTACTTCTAAACCTTCCAGCTGGTCTACAAGTCCCTATTCAAACTACCGAAGAAGCTACTTCCTGTGCTTGGCCCTCCTATTTTAAACATAATAAATGGATTCCTATACTCTGGATCTGGGCCAAAGTCCCTAAAAGTGGCAGTACTATACTATACTCTTAAAAAAGACAAACCTTCAAAGATACAAATCAAATAACTACTGGCCAATATAAATCTTCCATTCCTCTGAAAGTTTTTGCAGAAAAAATCCCAGTAACTCACACCTTAATTCCAATCATAGTACTGACAATTCTGTAGGTGGCATATTACCTTTTTTCGGCATGAGACCTGATGGTCTATGCAGATCATTTCTTGCTTTGTTAAAAGGGCAGCTCCTGTCCAGCCCAGTTAAAGCTCTACTCTGTATTGGTACCCCAACAGCTTCCCCTTGACGCTCGGACGACCGAGTCCATGGCCATTCTGTAAAAGACTTGACACCCTACCTATTTAAAGAGTATCTGAAATGCCCCCAAGGTACCAGATAAGTGTATCTAATAAAGTGGCTACTGAGTGTAGACTTTGCTTACAACCAGGACAAAGGCTGCTACTGTAATGCAAATAACTGGCTAGCTGACTGAATTCACTCTATTCATATACAACTGACATCTCATTCTGACTTGATATAATCCCAGGACCTAAATCATTCTAGTATTTTAATGTGCCCTCAGAGAGATTCAAGACAGAGATTGTGTTCTCGGTTTCACAAGGGAGGTTGAGGAATGCAGCAGTATTTATCAGTGGCTTGATTAAAAACTTCAAGACTAGTAGTTTGACAATATATGGAGTGCAGTGACAACATAGCCTCTTACTCAATACATGTGTTTAATTAAACACATGGCAAATTATATTTTCCTCCCAAAACAGCAAAACATACTAATTACTTTATGCAAAATAAAACATACAGTAGTTATAAAAGCCATGTTTGTCATGTATACATTCAAATGTTTTTATATAATCGTGATTATTATACTGTTGGCTGTAATATCGATATTGATTAGTAAACCACCCCTAG
The DNA here is from genome assembly GCA_016801105.1 of Esox niger. Taxonomy (NCBI): domain Eukaryota; kingdom Metazoa; phylum Chordata; class Actinopteri; order Esociformes; family Esocidae; genus Esox; species Esox niger. The sequence continues at coordinate 10,426 of JACXGJ010003779.1, read as the reverse complement.
TTTACACCTAAGGGACCACACTGTCAGGCCCATTATCCCCTAAGGCCTCTAAGGGAATAACACCTGTGTTAAAAGCATTGTCTTCTGCTTTCTGTGATCGTATTGTCTGTTCTGTTTTTTTTCCTGTTTTTTAATAAATGTATCTAAACTGTATGTGTTGAAGTAAAGGTATTATAATAAATAAATGTGTGTGGCCTACTTCCTTACACTATAATGTTTATCAGTGTCAAAACAAGAAATGTTTTATTTTCACAATACTCCTTCTGCAATGAATCCAGTGGAAATCAATCTGTCAGTACAGATCAAGACCACCCAAGGAAACAGTGATCTCTACAGAATACAAATCTGGTAAGAATGACATTATTCATTTGTAGGCACCATGAATAGACAAAACTAAAAAAAACTTTCAAGGACACAAAATCTATAAAAGACCTATGGACCCACAGAACAAAAAAAGAAACAGGCTTTGAGTTATTTTCAAATTTCTTTGTGAAAATTCTGAGCAACACAGATGCCAGAAGCTATGAGAAACTTGAAGGAACTCAAGCACTTGGAGATCAGACCAGTGTTTTTTCTGGGGATTTTATGTCAATATTGTATCAGCCTGATATTTTTACTCAATGTATGCGCCACACATTGTACTATGCCACCTCCATGTTCTCCACACTATGTTAGAGCAATACAGTTTTCAGTTCTCACAACCACAACAAATGAAGGGCCACTAATCAATAACAATGTCAACCGGAACATAATCAGGATAGTACTATATTATATAGGCAGACTGAGTTGACAGCGTAAAAATTATTACAATAGAAAATAAATCATATTTAAGACTCAGGGTTGCATGATGGCAATACAAACCAAATACACAACGCAGTGTGCACTCTTCAATAGTAAATACTGTACATGACAATGATAGTAACAACTGGCAGAAATTTGTGTTCAATCATACAACCTCCAGCTCCAATCTCCCACCACACTGACCAACAGAAACAAGCAGAAACGGCACTTGTGCACATGGACAGCAGGTGAGAAGTTAGCTTGGCAAGCAGACAGGAGAGAATGTGCTTTGGAATATTCAATAAGTGACTGCCTTAAGAGATTAAAATGGGAACAATGAGTCTGTCAGGTACTAGATATAAGGAAGCCTAAATGGTAATCGGTCTCCATTACATGTTGTTCAGATATTATACAGAAGGGATGCTGGTGCAAAAGGAAAGGCAACCGGGTCAGCTGAAGTTAAGAGCTTATGACAGAAATCAGTGCAGCCATCATATATTCTACAGTCACACTTTATCTTAACATACACATGCCCAACTTTACTAGAGGGTCTGGTAAAACCATGTCAATAATCCCACACAAACTGAAATAAGAACAGGAACAATAACATATCATTGTTCATAAAAAATGTTTTATTGGAGACTATAAACTCCATTGGATTGAAGTAAACATTATTGTTTGCGTTAGTAAGGCATTGCTAAGTTGAGATGCTAACATATATTACATTTGCTACTGTTATTTGTGCATTGCTTGTAGCTGCTGTGCAAATTGATCTTGACACCTCCCGCCTTCTATCAAAACATTAATAGGCTAGAAAAATTTTACTAATTTAGCAAGAGGGAATATTCAAGTTCTACCGTTTGTTTACATACACAGTCACACCCACACGCAATAACTTAAAGCATTGAGTGGAGCTCAGAGTCATGAGTAGTGCACCAGTCTTAACAATAAGTGATTATGAAGAATGTCCAACCCTGAGACACAACATGGTGGCCAAACATCCATTCACATTCAATTCACCAATAGGCGGGACTTTTGCCAAGTCTAGCCCTTGACTTCACAGAAATAGGACAGTTTAGTCAGACAGTTCCATGTAAGAAAGCCATCACTGGTAGGCATTCTGTTGGTCCTTTATAGTCCATCGCTCTTCATTAGCAATTAAAAATGCCACTCTAGCAATGTTCACTCCCCTTCCAACCAATTAAAATAAGACAAAACAATAGCTTAAATCTGACTGCTGAAGAGGGCATCTGGCAGAATTATTACTTCTGATGTAGCTACTTTAAATAACTGCTGAATCATTCATTTTCCCTCCAAAGGACATTTTGAAGCTTGGTACACTGAACATATTTAATTTGGCAATTTCTGTTCCAACTGTTTCTTAGCATAGGGATTGAAACAAGAGAGGCACCTGTAATGTTACCCTGCTCAGGAGAACAGGGACAAAAAAAGTAGTAACCTATCTAATAGCAATAATCAAATATGTGCCATGATTACTAGAGTTAACACTACACACACTGGTTATGATTTGGCAGAAACATAAGGAATAACCTCAAGGTTAAAAAAATAAAAGTAGCAAAAGCAGGGGCAGGCTGTATTATGTTACCAAACTACAGAAATAAAGGGGAGAACTAGTGTATACAGAGGTTCTTAACGCAGCTCAAATCATTTAGCTTTAACCAGATAATTTGGATTGAGGGGCATCTGAACTGGGTTATACTGTAATGGTCTAGAATGGATCCTGAGATCCTGAAACAGAGCAGAACCATGTCAGGTTCTTGAAACACCGTTGGGCTGTGTCCATCACACAACATTTCAGTGAATTCCAGGCTGTTCATTATAGTAATATCCATGAATAGCTTTAAGAAGCCAGTGAGCTTATTTGTTTCTTATGAAGATTCAAAACTAGCAGGCATATGGACAGAGTGGTTGGCGTGCAGCATGGCTGGGTGCTAGGGTGGAGGGTAATTCAGCAGAGTGTAACATCTGAGTTGTAGTGTTGGAGGTGAAGTGAGGTCAGAGGCACTGCAGGTGTATGGTTCGCCTTGTTGGGTGGTGAGGTCACATCAGGTCTCAAAGTACTTGTAGATGGCTGTGACATAGGTCATCACACTTTGCCAGTCTGGTCTCTCAGTACTGGCCATCTCATTAAGGTCCTGCAAAACAGAGTGAAACCAAGTGAATGCAACACAGGCTGTCATTGACTCTGGATCAAAAACTAATGAAATGGTTCTTAAACCTGACCTCAGGGACATGTAACATTTTCATGTAGATAGGCCTTTCCATTAAACCTGATTAAACCTGGCAATTAATCAGGCTCTTCAATTGTCAATCGGGGACGCTAGTTCAGGTCTATAACAACCTTCTAGAACTTTTTGGGGCACAGAGGAGAGGTCTGAGAATCACAGATGTCAGAGACCCTTTAGGCAGCTTTTTTGTGATGGTGAATATTTATTTTGGCATGCGAGTGTCCATTTGCTTGGCCTCACTGACCAAGACCGAATTGTGTCTGGTCCATAGTAAGGTAGCCGTCTTCATGGTTATTTTCAAAGTACATACCAATTATCTAGACTTTTTATTTGTGCTATTTAAATAAACTTGCTTGCTTTTTGTAAAATACCACACCATGACCTAAACAGGATACAATGAAATAGCAGGGCACAAATTTGGCAGCGCAAGATTGGTGATATTTAAGTTGGAACTGCCCTGAAAGATTCTCTATTACATAAAATAAAATCTTTAGCATGTCAGTTATATGTACACTGCCTCACAAATGCCTCAAAAACATATCCACATTTTATTATATTACAGCAAGAAATCAAAATGAGATTTTATTAGTTTTTGCCACTCATCCAAAAAAAAGAAATCTACAAATTCTTCTGAATGAATTACAAAAAGGATTGCGTAAGTATTCACCCCAATTACTAAATATTTGGTAGAGGCACCTTTGATAGCAATTACAGCCTACAGTCTATTTGGATTAGTTTCTACCAGATTTGCAAATCTGGTCAGCAATTTGTGCCCATTTTTCTTTGCAAAGTTGCTCTATTAAATTGGGGAAATTTTGTGAAAAACAATTTTCAACTCTTCCACATTTTATCAATTGCATTCAGGTCCAGGTGTTGTCTAGGCTACTCAAGGACATTTACAGACATTTGCAAGCCATTCCAGCATTGTGTTGGCTGTGTGGTTAGGGTCATTGTCATACAGGAAGATAAATATTTTTTTCTATTTAAACTGCTGCTAGTGTACAGTGTTATATATAATGTTATTTTATTATTATTTTTAGTCTGGCTATATTTTTGCTTATATATTCTTCTTAAATCTCACTATGTAGTTGCTGCGTGCCATATCACAAGAATTTTGTTGTGCAGGATGACCCTGTGTTGTTCGGTGTATTTGAGAAAAAAAACTGAAACTTAAATCTTAATCTCAGCCTTGTCCTGTGCAATCTGGATCAGATATTCTGAAGAAAGGGACCTTCATTTGGCTCCATTCATCGCTCCATCAATCCTGACCAGCCTCCTTGTCCCTGCAGCTGAGAAGCATATCATGATGCCACCACCATGCTTCATGGTAGGGATGGTGTTCTCAGGAGGCTCTTAGGCTTGCACCAAACAGTGCTTCAAAAAAGCTACATTTTGGTCACGTCAGACCGTGACATCATGACACAATGTTCTAGAGGGATTTAAAATTGTGCCATATTCACTCCATTTCTTAATGGATTTCACTGTGCTCCATGGGATATTCAATGCCTAGAAAATGTTCTTATATACTACTGCTGATTGATGCCTTTGCAGAAACCTTATTCTAGATTTCCATGAAATGTCAATTGTCGACATCATTTAGTTTTTGTTAGGAATTGTACTAACCAACTTGGAACCCCCCAGAGACCTGTGTATTTAACCTGAAATCATGTGGAACAGCTTAACCTGTAGTGTCCGTTCAAGTAATTATGTGACTTCTGAAAACAACTGACTGAATCACAGTCCATTCAGGAAGTCGTAGCAAAAGGACATAACACTTACACAAAAATGTTTTGGTTTTACATGTCTAATTAATTTAACACTTTGCAGATTATTTTTCACTTGGACATTATGGACTTTGGTGTAAAAAATGTATACTGCTGTTTTTACCACTAATTAAATCCATTATGATTTCATGTTGTCACAATAAAGAAAAAATATTAAATATTAAAAAGTGGTGAACATTTGGAGAGACAATGTAGGGTTGAATGTGTGCAAAAATACCTATTATTTACAATAAATTAAATGTAAATCTTGTTGAATCTTACCAGGGTGGACTTGATTCCCACACTCTCTGCAGCTTGGAAAGCTAATGTGAAATTTCGCCTCTAGATGGGGGGAGGAGAGATATATTCATACACAGTCATCCCTCCTGATGATAAACTGAACAAAACCATTAAAAAGGAAACAGTTCTCTGAATAACAAAACAGACAAACGAAACAAGCAGACTCATGAACCATCTGGTCCAGTGATATTTTGACAGAACTGTGATCACGTTTTCAGGCTCTCGACATTACACATTTTAGTTGCGAGTGTAAATAGAAATGTGTATTTACAAATAATGTTGTTGTCATTTGAATGAAATAGTTTTCACAGCAATTGCTTTAGTCCAAAATGGTCTTTATGTAAGGAAGTGTGCTTGCCTTGTCCTGGCTAGACAGCTCCAGGTAGGGGATGTGGGCTGGCAGGTAAGTGTGAAGCACAGCACAGAATGCAAGGCCATCATTCCAGCTGCTGCTGAAGTTGGTGATGTCTATGTTCTGTTGAAAAAGGGCAAACATTTCTCAATACATGTGTGGCAAAGGTGGAGTTTTGCAGAACTCAAACTAGATATTAACTGTAGGTCACACATATTGTTTGTTGTGTAATCTTTATTGAACTAGTAAGTTTATAGGAAACCATACACAAAATAAATAATCTGAACAAATATTTAAGAAGTTCCAATTTCATGGATTCTCTTAAGGAAGAAACCAGAAGGAAAAAAACTATACTCCAATGTTTGCACAAGTCAATCATTTATTTCTAGGCGTAATTAAAGGAATAATTGTTGTAAGGAAGTCCTGGCCTATGTTAAGAGTTATTAATTAGAGCTCTGTTTGTTAAATCTTAAACCTGTTCATATAATGAAAATACTCTGGTGAATTGTTTTTGGTAAATATAGGCATAGTTTTAAAAAGGATGTGGTAATATTTTTATTCTGTATATACATTTGTAGGAACCTCAACAGTCCCTATTTATAACAAACCCATATCTGGGGTATGTTTAGACAGGACACCACTTTTTAGGAAACATGCGCTTCAGCCCCATAGCCAAAGTATTAGTAATTGCTGGAATATAGTGCCAAAAAAAACTACAACAAAGTCACTTCCCAAATACTTTAGAGTTCATTGTATTCTGTCTCAATTCAGTATCCAAGGCAATCTCGGAATGTCATTACACTAGTGTTTTGTAACACGTCACTCAAAGGCCCATGCATAGTATGGATATAGTCAGTACAATGAATACATGTGCATAAGAAGCCTACATAAGATATTTGAGGTACTGTAGCCTTAATTTGATTAAAATACTGAGCAAGGTTTATCCCATTCATTGAAAGGTTTACATATCAAAAGGTAAATGACAAAAATGTATTGGCTTTATTGAAGCATTACAGTGAAAGAATATTATAAATTTGAGTGTGTGCATTATGTGGCCACAACATATAGAACGACATGGCCTCACTTCAGTATCAGAAGTCAAATTACAGCATGCTACAATGCCTTTCTAAACATAACCTGTCTAGCAAAAACTCAAAACTGATTTAGGCCTAAATTAAATGCAACATTAAAATAGCAGGGCTTATTGTGCCATTATTGAAATTGCATTTTCACAGCCTTGTATTGTGCCCATTAGTACTGACTTTTATGCATAACATTAATTAGCCTCTGCATTGTGGTGTTGCAGGCTACAACACGTAGAACTGATTTGTCTCACAATAAGATTAAATATGGAAGCTTCTCTTATACAGTTTCCACCCAACTATAGTCTAACATTGAGTCCCATTGCCGTCACCACCGCCAAAGAATCCATAGCTTTTCTGTCAGGCAGTTAAATGGACATGTGAAATTTGTAGCACTCCCTAAATTGGACCACTGAAAAATGGGAACCATGACAACCATTCACTCTCTGCACTAGAACCAACAAGAGCACTGAAAACAATATCACAGTCAGCCTAATGGTGGACTTAAAATCTCTATTGAGCATGATTTTTTTTTGTAGTGCAGACCAAGGGTAAATGTGTGTCTGAAACTGGCTTAGTTTAAAAAAATTTACCCTAGACAGCATTTCCAAATTCTTGATTAATAGTAAAATGTTCATTCCCTCTCTGGATGATTTTTGAACCCATTCCCAGGCCCTTTTGGTCCAGTCACATACTTTAGGTGAGAGAGGAACCATAAGGACAACAATAAAACTAACTTAAGTCCTTATGACATCTACAATGGTTTACGACTTGAAAGGGTGCATAAAGGAAGCACTGAAAGAGGTTAGTGGACCATTAAGAAAAACAACACTAGACATCCAGAAGAATTATGTCCATTCAAAGGGATTTAATTTGATTCTCATTAAAGCCTCACAACAGGTATTTGAAGTGATTAAAAACCCATCTACCAATCTGCTCTAGTCACATGGTCACCCATTTGAAAAATCCCACCTTGCAACTTACCATTGGTTTAGTTGTGACAAGCGATTCCATGAAAGCGGTGCTTGACCCTCCCAAAACCACTCCCACCTCAGCCTCATAATGACTGGGATTGGTGGTCACCAGACAAATATGAGGTAACCGTTTTAAAATAATGTGTTTTGGAGGAGCTCGGCATTTTCAATTGGGTGACGTGACCGGAATGAACATCTTAAAACATAGTCCTGAAATTGCTTGAGACCATTACTCGACCCGGACTAAACAACACATACCTGATACCCCTCAGTCTTCTTCTGGCACCACTTGAGCAGCGCGTTCCTCTTTGAGCCCCCATACTCCCGGGCTAATGCCGAGAGGGGGTCTTTCCGCTCCTCTCTGAACACGCAACACAAAGGCCAGAGGGTCATTTGAATGAATACCCTGTATCCGCCTAGCCCACATAGTTCACACACGCCTAGAAGTTATTGTGAATATATTACAATAACCACAGAGGTCTTAGTGTACTCGTAGGCCTTGAAAGGCTGGAGTGAAGGAGGTTTGTACCGGAGGCGGCTTCGTGCCGTGGGGGTGACCGAGGCGGTGGGGGTGACAGAGGCGGTGGGGGATGAAGACGACATGGAGGAAACAGAGCCAATGGCCATCAGAGAGGAAGAGCCACCGTCCGGGGAAGCAATGTCCCTTTTCATCTCCTCACTGCTCCTGCGGGACACTGGCCACCACATTGACAGAATCAGGCAGACACATGGGCAGATAGACTCTGGTCAATGCGGTCTCTGGATGGTAGGGAATGCGTTCAGATCGTTTACACGTATTGATGAAATGCATTTCATTTTACTGGCAACCCTTTGGAATAATTCCATCTTATTTTCCAGGCGTATTCCTGTCCCATGAGTTGTTATACCAGAGATAGCCATGGCCTTGGATGACTCCACGCTGGAGACCCTCTGGAGGGCCGAAGCAGGGCGGCTGGCTGAGGAGCTCCTCAGGAGATGGTCTGCTGTGGAGGGGGGAGAACAGTGGCAGGTTCCAAATCCATTATCACCACGCCGCAACCGAAGTGAGGCTACTCACATCGTTATTGAAACAAAGAAGATTCATTGTAAAATCGGTTTTAGGAGTTGGGATTTTGACTCAAGGGGTTACGAGTTCATATCAACATTATAAGCCCCAAAACAGTATCCTGGAAGTAGTTTTTTTTCCTCCAGTGCAACAAAACAGCCAAAACAAACCATTGGAGGATACGACCACTATAGCACGTTTACATTTAATGGCCTTGAACTCGAACATTTATTAGTATAACAAAATGAACAGGGAAGACAGAATATATGGCTGCTTGGGGATGGTGGGAGGGTCTGTGGGGAAAAGGATTGTTTGGTTTTAGTGTCTTTAGTTTTTAAAAGTCGTCATTCTCTTTTGTTGTAAAAGAAAAAGATGCACCAATACAGTAAATATTTGTTTTATAGCTTCTAACAAGTATTTCTTCCATGAATCTGGAATCATGCCCATGACCACCCCCCCACCCCCCGACCCCCCGACCCCCCACTATGGGAATAGGGTTCAACACAGACCATCTAATACAAGGACACACTGAGATCTAATGACCAAATTTAATTAGAATGTCTGCAGTCATTTATCTTTGACGATTAAATGCCTCCTTCATTTCATTAACGTGAAACTGAAAGATTTCCAGCTACGGAGTTTGGACAATTTTAATGTCGGCGTCCACTCACCTGGCATGCTGATGTCTGTGTAGCTGGGTCTCTTGTCATTCAGAGAGGAGTGGGGTTTGGGTACAGAAATGGAGCCAGTTACGGAGTGTCTCTGAAATCAATCAACCCCCATATGGTTAAAACTCACATGTAAACGTTCACAACATGAGAAAGAATCTATGGGCCAAAACACGTGAAGGGAAAGTGAGGAAACAGAATTGGAGCTATGAGACATCAGATGACAATATATCTTCCAAGTTGTGATCTGGCCTAGGAACTTTCTGCTGGGACAAACTCCAAGAGTAGTGGGAGGAATATTAGAGTTTAATAAATATTCTGAACCTAGGAGAGCTCTTGACCTCATGATCTCAGGAAGTCTTCTACTGCTGAACGGCTGCCTGACCCAGTCAGCACAGTCAGCCATTCTAAGTATGGTGTTGAATTGTGAGCCAGGGTCTTACAGAGTGTCACACCTGATGCCAACACTTTCCAATGCCAATGAACACAGTGAAACGGGTCAGTGTGTCAGTCTAACACCCCCCTCCCGTCTAACGTTCCCGACAGTGTACCTGTATGGGTGAGATGGCGGCTGCAGGGGGGGTCTTCATGGGGCTGGGGCTGAGGGGGGTGCGTGGCAAAGTGGTGGTGGTGGTTGTGGGAACGGCAGGGGGCGCGGTCGGGGGCACTGGGCCTGTGAAAAAAACAAAAACAAATCCATTCTAAAAGCTTTAACATTAGCAATGTATTTTGTTTCATGTGAAAACAGAATCACATTTTTTTTAAATAGCTTGGTCACCCCCCCAAACTTTGACCCCCTAATTGCTACGGGTGAGAGCACGACCACCTTGTTTTAAGACAAACAACAGACAAGTGAAAATGACAGTGAGCCACTAAGATACATCAGACGGGACTCCCAGTGTAGAAGTCCGAACGCGCAGGACAGAATAAAAGGTCATAAAGGGGTCAAAAGGGGTATAAAGGGGAATCTTACACTCGCAGGTGGCGGCACCTTGTGTAGAGGCGTTGTCGAAGCTCTTGATGAGGGTTTTGACCGTGGGAGAGGGCTCAGAGGAGGTGGAGGAGCGACGGCTCAGGCCCATGCCCTGCCTGAGCGCTGCCAGGTCCCTCTCTACAGCATTCATGTAGTTATAAACCCTGCCCCTCTCCTCATCCTGCCTGGGGAGACCAACACCAACATGTAGTCATAAACCCTGCCCCTCTCCTCATCCTG
>JACXGJ010003778.1:14708-50857 GCA_016801105.1 Esox niger | reverse complement strand
CCAAAATAAACCACACCCATGTGCTCAAAACAGTAAACTTAAATAGGTTCCCCAATTGGAGGCAATACACAACACCTGCCTCCAATTGGGGAGACCCAAGTGCATAGAGGTGGCTAGAGCCACCTCTATTGGCCACGTCCTGACTATGGCCCCAGCCAGCACAAAGATGGCTAGGGGCATAGCCAGGACGTGACAGTAGGTTTGGCTGACCACCACTAGTTGGAATAAAAATATTTAAACGTTGGAGAATTTTACTTAAATGTAAAAGGTTAATCAATACATATTTTTTTTGTCACAAGGTAGTTTGGTCATTGCCTTTACAAATGCAAAAGTTTGCAGACCACCAGACCCATCACACTTGCACCCACCATGACACTTCCTGATCCTGCACCATGTCACCCAAAACAAAGTGAATTAAGAAGAACGCTGGAGCAGCTTTACTGGAGCAGCTCAATATAGTCTGTGGTGGGGAATCATACAAAATAGAATGGTGTTAGATGTGATCTTAGCCCCCAAAGGCGCTTTGAAATGAAACATGTTATGTTAGGAGCTGTTATGTTAGGAACACTGTAAATATTGTATGCAACTATCGTTCAGATAAAAAAATAAAAAAATAATATCATTGCAGTCCACCTGATCTTATCGCGGTAAGATAATGCTATAGCTGTAGCTGTAGTTGAACAACATCGGTACTGTCAATATTATTCAGGAGAGCCATTTGTAAGAAAAAAATCATGTTGTAGGACATGATTGGTCTGGCAAGTCACGTGCTTCTGTCATAACACAACTTCTTGGTCAGTAAATCATTGCAACCCCAGGATTTTCAAACATGGATTGAATTTTAACTAGTCATGGCAAATCTGAGTGGTTAAGTTGTTTGAGAATACCTTCTGGAGGACAATGATGCCATGACCCTCTCTGACTCGGAAGATAAATTGTACAACAATGAGGAAATCCCAGACTCGTATACTGCTCAAAATTTTGAACGAGACATTGCAGATTCTTCTGATGAAAGTGATGGTAAAAGAACGGAGATGTACAGGGTTGTTGTCATAGAGGAAGTTGACCATGTGATTAATTCTGTGGAATGTCCTGTGCAAGCGGTGTTTGAAAAGGAAATTCTGACATTTCATTGCATACGGAACTTGCGGAAATGGACCAATAGAAAACGCTGTCTTGTTTTCTATAAAACAACTGTCAATAGATTACATTTACAAAAGTAAACCATGGCATCCATGAGACAGAGACAATGCAAAATGCAGTTTCCTGCAGTATTGAACACTATGAGTGTTTACTAGCGAAAACACAGCATTGACAAAGTCAACAGATCTACATGTATACGGCTAAGTCTAATGGTTGCTCACTAGCTACAGACAACTCTTTTCTTTTCAGACAGTTGTCAAAGTCGTTTGCATTGCTAGTTATCTAGGAATAACTACTGACGTTACTGCTAACATAAGCATGCTAGGTTACAAAGTTAATTTGCCAGCGAACATATACTGGTTTCTAGCTTTTTTGTTTGGTAGCTAGCTATCCTTCAGTAAATAACTGTAAAATTTCTTGTATGTTAGCTTTCTAGCTGAACCATCGACGCAGACAGCTAGGTGTTTTTGTGGGGAGGAGAGATTATGCCAAGCTATTGTTATGTTTACACTGTCTTCACAAAAGTGTTCATGTCAATTATTTCAGTAATTAGCTAACTAATAAACCAGTCAGTCCTCCAGGTGTGCGTGATTATGACCAGCCACTATTGGCAGACAAAAAAAGGCATGTGGACAACTTAGTCCATCAGTACAGTAGGAATGCTAAATGGCTCAATGGCTGGCAACCTGCACTCTCAAAATATCTACGCTGACATTGCTGATACTCTTTATCATGAATCCACCTGCTAAACAACTTTACCTTCACTTTCCCTGTACTGTAAATACCTGATTTATCGAGTGCATGTGAAAAAAACTGATTGAATTTGATTTGGTTTGATATAGTATGTGTTTATTAGAGGCCTACCAGACCAGTTTAGTACAAGGAAAGAGTGTCCCTATTTGATAACTTAAGTAGCTGGGGGGGTTAAGGCCTGAGAGGGAGTGAACTATGCTAAATGGCAGAATACATTGACTAGATCTCTGGCAAGTAGGAACATCTTTCAAGTATTTTTTATCAGAACTACGTAGAGCAGATTGTCAACTTTTCAAGTAATATTAATTGACTAATTGTATACTATTACAAAGCTCTGAATCTGGACCTTTATAAGATGTAAAAACAAAAAACCAGGCAAGTCTAGTTCAGCCGGCCTTCAATAGAAAGTGTTGCAATCTCGAGATTTTAACCGCCCACTTGGAAGTCTGTGCTGTTAACCACTACACCACAGAGATGTACATTTAACAGGTGTCAGTATAGCCTTGTATCTACCCTGAACAAAACCACTTTTGCCACTGGCCCTTTTAACAGCAAATTGGCCATTTGTGAAAGACATTAAAACTGTTAAAATGACTTACTTAAGTTTACCCAACTAGTGTACATGAAAAGTATGGCTTTTGCCACTGGCCATTTTTACAGCGTATGGGCCAGCAATAGGCTTTACCAGTATCTACTAACTTACTGGAATACTCATAAGAATTAAGCAGTTGCTAGTGAGTATGCCAAAGCAATTTCATTTGATGGCATAAGAACATATTTTTTTATTTTATTTGTGAATGACATTGATACAATAACTATCAATGTGACGATAAAAAAATGTTCATCAAGTGAAAAGACAAGAGAATCGTAATACTGCATAAATGTAAACAAAATAAAATGGATGAATGTCGTTGCTCTCAATAGAGTCAAACTTAGATCTTCCACGTGAGAGAGGCACCATCATTAAATACTAGGCCACGGCACTACATATTCCGTCAGTCACTAGACACTATTGAACATTGTGTTATACTGACTAAGGTTTCTTATTAAGTTTACCTCCATCATAGCGACTATGAACTGTATGACTTTTGCCACTGCCATTTTTAACATCTTATTAGCCAGTAAGAGGCCTAGTATTAGTTGTAGACAGCAAATCTATTTGTCTATTCTGACCCAAAACACATGCACGGAAGAGTATTTCAAAAATCCACCATAAACAGTCACAATATAAGAGTAACCGGTTTTATTTCAGGCATTACCATAATGTAGATACTGAAGGTTTTTGCCAGGAAAGTTTTGTCTATACAGAATAATTCATAATGCGTAGTTCGCTTCGCCTTTGAGGAGATACAAACGTGGGACCCATAGTTTATAGGTCCACTTCTTTAACCACTACGCTATTTAACAAGGGGTACTCAGTGAATCACTCACTGCAACAGGACCCCTGTTTTTGAATTCTGTCACATTTGTAAAACATTTGTTCAATTGAAGTCAAAGAAAATTACAACATGGTACAAACAGGAAATGCAGCCCTGATGTTGTAATTTCAGAAACATTGCTAAATCCTTGGCTGAAGAAAACATAAAGAGCTTGAAAATTGATGCCTGTCGCCAAGAGATAATAAAAAATATGCCATTGTTCCAGAAGATGATTTTAGGAGGGTTTTTTGATATACAGAAAATATGGGAAGAAATTCAATGAATGCACGATGAATTACAAATACCACATTGGTCGTTGATTGTGTTATCAGAAATTCCAAAATGGAATGATAAATTCCTCAAAGATTGTCTTGAAAGACGAAACAAATTGGATGTCGGCTAAACAAATTGCTGAACAGAACAATTTGAAAAAAGGACTTGAAAAGTTGTAAAAGAAACTGGACACGTTGAAAGCAGGCAAATGTCTAAAGACACTCTAAGCCCATTGAACAAGAAACCAGGATCATGTCATTATTGTGGAATCCCTGGCCATTGGCAGAATGAATGCTGCAAGAACCAAAGGAAAAAGACAGGATGCAGAGAAATTTGGAACATGAGACATTCTGCCCACATGCTGAGCCGCAGTAAACAAAGATCTTCCATGTACAAAATTCAGGAATCAACGTCAGATGATTTCCTGGAGATACCTGGAACTGACATGAGCTAATATTATCATTGATTAAGAATTCTAAATCTGTTTCCAAAAATGTATTGCAACTAATTATTGAATAGAGCTGGAACTTAACAAGGAAATCTGATCACTTCCTTTGATAAATACCATGCTTATTCAAGTGAAAATTATTTTGAAAGCACTTTGATGGTATGTGGCATGCTTAAAAAGGCATTCAAAATAGCCTGTTTTGTCTGTCATGCTTGAACAAGTTTAAATAGGCATTCAAGGAATAGCATTTTTTGTTGTGCTTTCTCATGTTCACTATGTAATTTTTAATCAAATATATTTATTGCGTTGATGATAATGTTTAAAACAATAAGGCCTCAAGGCATGTGTCTAACTACAATGTGGATAGGCTTTAACAGGCCCACCGCATGATAACCATATGTTGCGTGCTGAGCTGTTCACTAGCACACGTGAGTACATCTAAGCTTAGTGATCAATTAGAAATTGGTACAATTATGAATTTCTAATCTGGTAAAATAGCCTCATGGTTTTCTTACAAAAGGTTAAAATATTGTGTTTTCTCTCACCTTAAATATTGCAGAAGTGTTTGAATGAAGAATCCACATTGTAAAAAAAAAATTACGTTAAGGAGACCATGAGGACTGAATATAAACCCAAAATAGCCATAGGCCTTTCCCACCAAGTTGTGTGTGTGTTCGGTTGGCTTCTGGCTCTTTTGCAGAATAATAATGGACCCAAATCATAGGGAAAATCCTTGTTGTTTATTCACAAAATATTGTACAAGTCTTTCTAAGATGTTCTGCCTTCTATCTCTTTATGGTCTTTCCAGATGTCTCTGTGCTTCTCCACATGTAATTAAAAGCACATTTATACTAGAAAAACTCAACACATCCCCTCCACCATCTGGCTGTCTTCCAATCAAAGTGCAATGTATGTTCCAACCTCCCTACTTTTTTGGGATGTATGGACAGGATGTATGGGGGATGTGTGGGGTAAGGAGCACCACATGTCCAACCATTGCCCTTTGTGCAGTTTCCAAGGATAGATAGGAAATGGCATGTATTGGCAAAGCAACATTACTCTGTATTGTGTAGTATAGAACTAAAATTCACCCATATTATCAGGAAGAGACATGCTTTTTCACAGTTCTCTCTCTATGCCTTGTTGCAGGATGACTGATGAGAGAGAAACAATACACAGAGGGTAATTCTTTTTTGTAGTAAAGTAAGACACATGGTTTTCTATGTGCACTGAATATTATTCTAATATTTGTTATAATTTGGTATTAGACAAAATATTAAGATTACAGTCTCATGTGAAATTATAACAAAAAAGGGTCTAAGAATCTCATTCCACTGCTGGGTGCAATCAGACATAAAAATAGCACACTGAAAGAAACTAAGCAATTCTGGATGGACTGTTGAATGTTTTAACAGTTTGTGTTGAAGTTATACGTTCACAGATTGGGACATCACAAACACCTTTTTGGTGACAAATTGCACCACCGACTGGACCACACAACTGAATTGCGAGTACAACAAAACGTTCGAGACGGATCACTATACTGACACTGGACAGGTCTGTTCCAAAGCTTTCTGACCTCTCACATTTCAGAAGACGCCATGGTCAGATAACTTGGATCCACACTCAGATTACAGATGCTACAGACAGTGAGTTGAGAAAAGCAGAGAGAAGACTTCTTCGGTGTGCTTTACACATGGATCAGGTGACTGGAAAGGTCACATGGTCCCTACCACAGTGGGGATCACTGTGGGTGTCAATCTACTAAGTAAAGAACTTTACTTCACCTTTGTTTTGATGGACAGTTTAGATATTTTGGGTTTAAGATCAAAAGATGAGTATGAGTATGTTATTTACTTTAAGATTATTTGTTCCATTACTTTTGCTCACTTAAAAATGCTGTGGTCTAATACCTAGGTGATATGTCCTAAGTTGTTTAATACATCTAGATTTGAATACCAGGGAATGAAAGCTGAAATTCTGAGCTCTTGTCTCATACTCAGCTTTTGATCTTAAACCCAAATGTCTTCAGTGAACAACAAAAACAAAGGAATTTGCCATACCAGTCCAATACTTTTGGAGGGGACTGTATGCATGTTCATTCCTCATAAGGCAGGTAGAGGACTACATGTGATCACTTCCTTAACATTGGTAATTGATACTTGTCTTTTTGTGAAGTTGCTTACTTGCTAAGTCCAGGGTGTTTTTGGCTGGATTTCACTACTTGCACATTTTGGGTCCTAGAATAATTTCTGTAACAGATATCATCTATTATGATGCATCGTGGTGATCACATCCCCTTGGCTACAAAAGACTCCACATAAAAGCAGACTTCTGGGACACTATTTTGAAACCTCATCTCTTGGAATGGCTAAAAAAAGCTTTACAAAAACACATTTCTGCAATAGGGTTTGCTAACTTATTTTGGAAATATTCATAAAATTTTGTATGATTGTTATTTTCTGATATTTCCATGCCTTTATAGTCATATTACAGTGTTTTAGGGTGAAATAAATTAATAAAATAAATAACAGAAGGTCAAAAATATAGGCACCCCAATACAAGTCAGTTCCTCTACCTAGAAAATAAACCATTATAAAATTAATTAGAAAGAAAATACATTCCTCCGGTTTTACCGCAATACACCAAACGGCCACTAGATGGATGCACGAGATCGGTATTGTGGTTGGGACTTGTTATTATTTGTAATATCTTACAGGTTACCAACTTTTTCCCCCAAAAACAATAACATCCCCATACTATGTTGACAGAATATTTTTTTATATACAAACGATGCTGTGGGATACCATTATTCATAAATAGCGATGTATTTACTTCATTTGTTGATGGTTCCAAACTCTGAGCTGTTTGAGCAGTCTGGCCGTTACGCATACGCATTGGTACTGTTTCCATACAAATTATCATATTCTCAATTATCATATTCTCTTGCCCGTTTAAATCTAGTCTGAAACTTTGATCTATAATGTCCTTTTTCGGAATGAAAGCGATGCAGGAATGAACGCGAAGCAAGTCTCTGTTGATACTCCATTGTCTGCATCTTGGGTAAGGAGTGGCCACTTGTAAAGGAGCTCTTGTCATAGCACCTGTGATTCCCGGGGAAAACTAATCTGAATTGCTATTGGATGCCAGGCATCAAATGACCTAGCACAAACGTCGTTTGCGATTGGTCAACAAAGATTAGACTTCTAAACAGCAGATGCACTAAGCTCCATTACATGAAGTGTGTAATGGCCACCATTTTAGGTGCAACTTTGTGGTCGTCTTACGTAGGCTGTGATGCACATAGGAACACAAACCTTATGTCAATCGCTTCATTGGAATAGCCAGCACAAGGTTAAGGAAACAATAAGTTAATAGTTATAACCACTCGGAATCTACAAATAGAAATATACACTATGCGACTTCTCCACGAATCCGCAGATTCAGTTTGAGCTGGGTTAACAGTCAGAATTACACGCCCCTCAATGTATTTAACAGCTTGTACCCCACATTACAGTGGAGAGAGTTAAGATAGAGAGACGGAGGAGAGTAGGGAAGAGTTTGAGCCTGTAACATCATGTGCTAATAGACTACCAATATGCTGCAATAAACATTGAATACTCTCTCCCTTGACAACGGAGAATGCAAGTTATTATTACCACCACTATATGACATGGCTGATTTCTAACAATATGTTTAATAGTGCCATATTCCTTTTTAAAGGTAGAAACTATCACTATTACATTCATTGGAGTTGAGTGTTGTGTTACATTCAGGATATGTTGGGTTGTTAGTATGATGTTGAAGCATGACTCTTGATCTGGACAAGGGGGATTTTTATTGTTTAAAGGGTTTACTAGGAATGAACTATGCATTTCATTAATATATCATGTTAGGTCTGTTTCTGTTGGACTGATAGTAATCTGATATTTGAAGTTTGTGGCAAATGTCATCATTGTTGCCATGAATGCAATGCCAAAGAGTTATGTGTCACAGCAATGTGTGTCCACTGCATCTTATTCAAATTTCATTTTAGGAATAATAAAGCCTCATAGACCAGATAATCCTTTTAATATTTTTCTTTGGTCATAGGTTGGAATATGCCATACATGGATCTTTTGTAGGATACATCTTTCTTATAATAGTCTGTGTAATGGTTGGGCATGAACACTGACCGCCTCCTATGTGTCCTGGCACAAAACACTGTGTTAATATTGTAATCATTGGAGAGAAAATTTAAGAACTATGGAAGGACAACATTTTGGAGTCATGCTGACATGTTTGTATAGACTCTCTTCATGGATCAAAATTGGACAGAAGCTAACAGTAGGCTCTGAATACAGGACCAAAAGGTCATCCGTTAAGAATCTTAGCTTCACCCATGAGTTTGACCACTGGGATGCCCTCCCTCCAATGCCATTCAGGGGCGGAGTCACTGGCTTGTTGTTGTCTCTCTGTTGCACACTAGGGCAATCGGGATGTACTCTGCTGGCAATACTCGGCCCTCATTCAGGATGATTGCGGCTGGTGGGTGTCCTTTTGGTTGATGCTTGGCAATGTGGGTGGATTGATTTCCTTCCTGTTGGTTCAAGTCCAGGGCCTCCCCTGGATAGGGCCACAGTGTCACTGGACCCCCATGTCCAGTATTATTGCTATTATTGTGCTGGGGGACAAAATTGTCCCCGTCTTCTGTTGTTTTAAACTTAGGAGGACATGAGGTCTTGACCCACACCTGCGGAGTACCAGGCTTGACTCGTTGCAGTCCCTGTCCAAAGTCTTCCTGGTTGTGTTGCATATCAAGACTATAACCGATGATTTCAGCTGCCACTCTGCTGACCCCCCCTCCCACGTCTGTCCCTGTCCTTGTCCATCTGGTCATGCCTCCGATCTGGACTAGGTTTATATTGACTCTGGGCTTAGCCCACATGCATCGATTAACTATTACAATTTGGACTCTTAATAAATTCACCGGGCACAGAAGAGGACTGGTCACCCCTTCTTAGGGAGTTTTTCCTAGCTACTGAAGTTCAACACTACTGCTCCCTGGGGTTTAAGGCTGGGCCTTTAGTGAAAGCACTTTGTTACAACTACTGATGTAAAAAGGGCTTTATAAAACTATTGATTGACCAATTCTATCATATGATATGGTGCCAATAAGAACAGATGGGAATGTGTACCTAGTTGATTAAAGGGGCTATTCGTCAGGACTAGTCCTGCTATCTTCTCTTAGGTTAGCTATTCAATTGGCACAAATGTCGGTTTGAGGATATAAACCTGAGTATGGTGTGGAAATGGGCTCTCTTGCATTCTCATCTCTGTATGCATTTTACTTCTTGCTAAATCTAAACTCTAGAGAACTGCTATCTTTGATACTTGCATGGCAATTGTATAGTCTCTTTACCTAGAAAAATCATCCGTCACATTAATTTGTTGACTCTGGAAATATTTATAAAACTGGGTCCAAATACAGATCCTCCAATACTCTTGATTGATTAATCTTTTTGAATTGTACCAAGCAGATGGAAGACAGCATTATGGCGTGACATTAAGAGGCAGTTTGCTGATTTCAACGCTGTGAACAGGACAGGGTGGATATCTTATGGGTAGGCATAAGCTATGGATGAGAACCTGAGGCCCAATGTTGTGCTATTGTTCCGCCGCCATCACCTCATTTTTCAGTATGATAATGCACAGCCTAATGCTGCACGTATTTGTAGAAAAACCCTGAAAAATGAAAATGTCCCAGTACAAAAAAACACTAATAATTTATCACCTGACAGGCATCCATTCCTCCAGCTAGTAGACCAGCACAGATCATGTTGTTGGTGATTGTATCCACTCCCTCATAGAGACACGTACACTGCCTGTTCCCCACTACTGGGACTTCCACCTCCTGTAGGGTCCCAGGGGAGGGTAGAGGCACTAAAAAGAGACAATGAAAGATTCACTTTTACCAATTGCATTGATGCAATGTACAAATATACGTGAAATAAGGCCAAATTATGTTTACCGCACAAATGAATGACTTCCAG
The DNA here is from genome assembly GCA_016801105.1 of Esox niger. Classification (NCBI taxonomy): domain Eukaryota; kingdom Metazoa; phylum Chordata; class Actinopteri; order Esociformes; family Esocidae; genus Esox; species Esox niger. Next base: position 40,790 of record JACXGJ010003778.1, on the reverse strand, counting down.
AAACATTTTCAAAATATATTTCAAAATAAGTAAAAAATCCATTATTTTTCACAAAAAAATAAAAATTACATGTAGTGTATTCTATAATGCATCATAAATACATATTTTTAATTGTATTTTTTTCATTATGGGTGAGATGCTTGACTAAGTTCTGGTGGGCATAGTTAAGCGAAAGGTAGGTCTCTACCTCAGGAAGCTAGTTGTGAGAATGCCAAGAGTGTGCAAAGCTGTCACCAAGGCAAAAGATGGCTACTTTGATCTAAAATATAAATATGTTATTGCTATTGTTTGAAATTGTGAAACAAATTTGTAGGTATCCAATATTTGACTGGTACTGTACATGCCACATCACATTACTGGCCAGTAGTGGCCATGTTTTGATATACTGTTCCAGGCTATGTATTGATAAAAGACCTTGGACCATAGAAACCAAATATCAATTTACATCAAGATTTGTTATTTGGCACTATAGGAGTAGTGTTTGAAGTGATTTTCAAAAAATTATGAAAATCCATTGTGGCAGTGTTAATGGACCTAATGTCAAATATATTCCTTGTGAAGACATAGACCTATGTACCAGTATACAGGATTCTAGGTCACATGGGGTAGGCGTGGAAAGCCTGCACATCTGTCAAACTATACAATGTGGATCTACCTTTTGCTTCGATTACAGCAGTAAGTCTGTTTGGATACCTCTCCAGCAACCTTGCATGCCTGGATTTTGCAATGTTATCCGACTGTCTTTGCAGAAGAGGTCAAGCTCAGTCAAATTCAAGGGGAATTCATATGCAAATCAGTTCACAGATTTTCTTAAAGTTTGAAGTCCAGGCTCTGACCAAGCTACTCCAGGAAAATGATCTCCCTTTATGCAAGCCATTTTCTTGATGTATTTTGTGTTCTTTGGTTCTGTGTTGAACAATGTGATCTAATGATTTATGACCCTGTGTTGGAGAGATGATGATAAAGATCACAACTGTTGATTTTGCTTGTTTAGGGCCAGTTGAACCTAGAAACACTACATGTTCAGGATAGATATTTACTAGATTTGTTTTTGTTCGAATTTGATATGTTTAGGACCTCCAAGAAACTGATCATGTTTGACGTGTGTAAAAGAGTTTAAGGTCAATAAGATCTACCTTGATTTCTTTACTCATTTTCTCATATGGTTTTGGGATATTGAATGTGGCTTGGATGTTCTTTTTTTATAAGAAACACACACAAGTTGTAAAATTCAGGCAGTGCCCAGTTCTTGATAGTAGATCATCCAGCTTCTTTAATGTTGTTGTTGGCTTCTTAGTAGGCAATTTCCCCTTGCAATTTTATACATTTAGGAGAGACTTCACGATCTATGCAATGTCCTGCAAATTTTATCAAAAAAGATAAGTGAGCTTGTACCATAAGTTGTCATGCATGTCCTGATACTACCTCTATCATGTTTCACAAATGAGGTGGTATTCTTTGGTTAATTTGCAGTTCCTATTTTTCACCTACCCATTAGTTTGATAAAGGTTCACTTTCCTCTCATCTGTCTATAAAGCTCTGTTCCAAAGCAATACTGTCTGATCTCAGATTTGTAGTAAATTCTAATTTGGCCTTTCTGTTTTTGGTGCGGATCAGAGGTTTGCATCTTGCAATAGTAATTGTATTCTTCTGCCAAAGTCTCTCTGTAAACAGTTGATAGTGACACTTTTGTCGAGTAAAACATGTCTGTTGAGAAAGAGTGGAAGTGTATTTGACGAAGAGGAGTGTCTGGCCCCACCAAGTCTCCAACAGTCTTTGTGATATTTATCAGGGATCAATTGCTTCTCTATAGATCTGGAACACCAGTTGTGGGCCATCAGCCCCACCCCCTCAGCTCACCTGAACTCTGAGCAAACTGGAATGTAACTAAATGCATGATATTGTGGACATGTATCTGTAGTGTTTGGACTTCCTGTTCCCCATAAAGGGCTAAAAAATCTGATATGCTAAATTGTACTGTATGGGTTAGGGATCAAACTAGAAAATTGTAAAAATGTTTGTCTGACAACAACTAGCAGCAATGCCCCATCCATTCAATAATTTTGTACTGATTAAGTGGGATAGTTCCTGTCCTTTTTGTTCATTGTCTTTGCCAATGTGAAGAAATGCTAATGACTATTTGGGGGAGTGTTTTAGATTTGTCTGATTTTAGGATAAATAGCCATGTCTCCAAAAAGTTTTTGGAGTTTGTTATCATTAAAGTGACCTCCCAACATGTTTTGTTGTAGTTATATATCAGAATCTATCATTCACGGAAGCTCCTAGCACACCATTGTTCTATAGTGTGTCTTAGATACTTATGGAATCCTTTGTAGACTTTTAGACCAGTTGGGAGGACGTTGAATAGTGTTGGCATGTAATTATGGTTTGTATTGTAACTTTATTACCTGATTGGAATAAATGTTATTACTTTAGAATATAGATAACTACGGCATTCCTCATTCATCTTTACACTTGAGCTCGTAGGACTACTGATAATTACACACACATAAATAAGCCTAAGCGACCACACTTGGTGTCCCTGAGTCCTGAATTTCGAAGCCATCTGGTTAGGCCCAGGAACATTCTGTTAAGCCCCGGGAACACATGTCATTTTACTGTACAATTAATGTTAAATGACCTACACCTTATGTGTGCTTATGATAACTGATATAGGCACATATACATACGCAAGTGAAAGTGACTTGAGTTCTGGGTCTCTGAACGGTCTGTGGGCATCCCTGAGTTCTGGGTCTAGGTGGCCCTGGGAACACATGCCATTGTGGGCATTTCTGAATTCTGGATCCCTGGGTAGCTCTGGCTAGGGATATTCTTAATGTTGGATAATGCCCAGTGACACAAAATGTAGACTCTGAAGTAAAAACAAAAGGATGCAACTGAGGCTAAATTGCAAATCCAGACATACTATCTATACTATACCACATCCCAGATTTGTATGCCAAAAGATTAGTATGTCCCAAAACATAGTACACTGTAAATTGTATGCCAAGTAAGTCGCATTCTGTAAGTCACACAAGCGCTTTATAAGAAATTACAATGCTTTTGGTACTTTCAATGAGTAGAACAGTTCAGTGTAATTTAATAACTAGATGACTATACATTCTTAACTTATAATATGTAATACACACGTTGGAAAGGGGGGCATGCACTTTAGTAAAGCGCAACTGCGAGTCATAAAACACCTGTGTGTTTTACATAATTGTTTCCCCCTTTTCACCTCAGGGGCTCAGTAAAATACTAATTCAGTGTATATAAACTTCTGACCCACTGGGAATGTGATGAAAGAAATAGAAACTGAAATTTAGTAAATATTCTTTACTATTATGCTGACATTACACATTCTTAAAATAAAGTGGTAACCCAAACTGACCTAAGACAGGGACTTTTTACTAGGATTAAACCAGGAATTGTAATGAACTGAGTTTAAATGTATTTGGCTAAGGTGTATGTAAACTTCTGACTTCAACTCTAAATATTGAAACTTGGAATGATGTTAATGCCGGTTATTGTGCAATAAAATAAATGTTGACATGCAATTTTATGATGAGGTTGTATGTCCCAATTAATCCCAATACTGGCATACTAGCTTTCTACTCTATATACTAAACTCACCATCACCCCTGAAGTGTGTACTTGGAGTACGTAGTATGCAACTTGAGATTCAGTCTGTCTACATGTTAACAGCTCATTTATGTGTAAACAATCAAAGCAACAGAAAACACCTGATCAGTTTGAAACACCAGTCCGCCAAATGTGCCAATACATATGCTGACATAAAATTGGGGGATGGCTCTCAGACAGTAGTTTTATTCTTATTTGGTAAAACCTAATTGTTGAAATGGACCAAAAAAAAGTGACATTCTGTATTCATATTAAGCTATATATCATATTTTCATATGACTAGAATGCACAGCAAAAGTAGCAGGGCAATGTAAGTTTATAGCTTGTAAATAAAAAGCATTGTTACAATCAGATCTTACCATTACTGTTGATATTTCCCCATCCGGTGACCCAGCTAACAGTTCCATTGAAGAAGGTACTGTCTGCTGCCGCCAAGCAGACTGGCTGGATGTAGTCAGAAAAGGCTACAGATGATGAGAGCTGCAGGAGACATATGTCGTTGTCATGTGTTGCACTGTTGTAGCTTGGGTGGATGATGATTTGAGCGACCAGTTTGGACACCTCATTGGGGTTAATGCTTTGCTGATACTGCCGGCCCAGGTAGACAACCAAACCAGATGTGTTGGTACTGAGAATGAAGTGAAGGTATTTATTATTACCAATTAAGATTAGCATTTCATTTTGACAAAATTTGAGCTATTAAGTTAATAAAATGGCAAAAAAATGTAACTAGATTAATTAGATTTTTAACAAACATACTTTAGGGTTTCTCTTTTAAATTGTCAAGAAATGTTCTATATTCTACAATACGAAACATGAACAACATAAAATACAGTACTTACCTTGAACAAATGATTAACAAAGACATTAACAAACAATTAATAATGATAATCCTCACTTATTGGTTTAAAATGAATGGTTTACAAATGCATTAACTAACACTGTATGCTAGCTCCAGTCAAGTGTTTGTAAATTCCGGTCTTACTGTTTAAGTTTTGTTCGGATAAACTGGTGTTGTGGCAATTTCTTAACTAATGTATTTTGGAGACATGTTTGCTTGTCTATTACATGGTATGTAACTCTGGTTTTTGGTTGTGACATGTATCTGTATTATTTCAGAGAATCATTAGGTTCTCTGACCATCTGCTCAACTGCCTAAACCATTAAGGGTATCTGTCCTTTGTTCCTTAGGAATGAGATTGTGGGGGACGGTGGGGGCAGTTGTCCCTTTAGGTAAACACAGCAGGGAACAATATGGCAGGATACTGTAAGCCCTAAATGAGTTGAAGAGGTTATCCATGTGGAGAAGGACAGTATGCCCTTTGTACCAGGCCTAGGGGGAAATAGAACAAAAGGAATGTATTCTATTGAGTTAGCACAGAGGTGCAGCATTATACCACACCCCTTTGACTGTTATAAATACGAGCTGTACATGTAATTACCTCAGAGACTCCTCGAATGATTATTCGGTAAGCATTTGACGCGTCTCTCTATTTGCAAATAAACTACCAATTGTGCCAAGAGAATTTTGTCTCTGTCTTACTCCTTTGAGTGTCTATCGGTGAAATTTCCTTCACACTGGTGACATTTCCAGACAAGACACAGGTGTGGCATGAAAATCCTTAGGCAGGAATGATCGTGTACGTGACTGTATCGATGCCTGTTCACAACGCTGCAAACGCAAATAAATCGTTCAAATGTCCATTTTGTCATTCTTTGTGTCTTGATCGCGTTTAATATGTTTGTAAATAGACCACATATAGCCTATACGGAAACAATTTGAGACGTTTGTAGCCGCTGCAGCTCGAATGCAGTGTGCACGGTTGTTGTGGTAGTGTGCACTGCACAAAAATAAACTTGTGATACAACATCTGCATCAACAATCGGTCATGTTTCATATTCATATCCTTTCATCATTTACACCTTCCAAAATGAAATCCTCAACATTGGTAACACAACAGTTGTGGTGTAATAAACGCAAGCTGAGTTACCACGTGTTAACACAGTGCACAATTTCAAGTTCAATATACAATGCAAGCTCTAAGTCATCTTACATTTGTAAGGAGTGACATATTACTGTGGAAAGAGCAACTATTTGCTGCACATCATCCTCTCTCTCAAAACTGTCCTGCCTCTCTAGAGCTGTTCCTCGGAATGTCTCTGATTTGAATGATTCTGAATTGTGGTGTAAGTTCTCTTTGTTTTGTTCTTAGCCTAACCTTGAAAAACATGTCACTGCTGGGGCTGTTTCCCACCAAGGACACTGGACAATCATTGTAAGCGATCCTAAATGTTCACCAATTCAGATAGGACCATGACTACATCTGGTATATAAGATGTTCATGTAATATGTTATGACATTTCCATAGATAATGTATCTTAAGGAGAAAAGGTCCTTATATATGGACCCATTTGGGGTCACACAACAACAATTAGACCATGTGGGGGATAATTCTATAAAATGCATAAATAACCACATACTTATGAAAATATTAATGTGCAATGTATAATCATGTAGTTTTATCAGAAACATATTAACGTGGAATCCACACTCACAGTAAATGACTTCTGAGATAGGACGAATTACACATACAGATAATGTTTATGTTCATCATAATATATGTGTCTTACGCTGAGAGATGGCAGGCAATTACCTTGAGCCCAGAGAGGGGCATTTCTAAAAGTTTACTGCCTTTGTATCCACTGTTGGGGTGTCCAGAGTGTGGCCCATGAGCTGGTCATAAAGCGTACTCTGTGATAAGAGATGACCTGAGAGTGGCCCATGAGCTTAACGTAACACTTACTTTGTGGACAATGATGGACATGACCCAAGTATGAACCATAAGGAGGATGTGAATTACTGTCGCAAATTACGAGCATTCAGGGAGGTAGAAGATAAGAAGCGCACCCCACTCAGGGGGGTTGCCAACCAGACAAAGTCAGATGGCGTAAAGTGTGAAAGTTCTGTATAAAAGCCATGGTCCGGACTTAGAACATTAGTGGTGTATCTGCAGAAGGACCTGGCTTTAATGTCTGTCATTATTGTATGATTTTCATTAAAGTCTATTGGATTCACAAAGTCCTGAGTTGAAGTGGATTTGTTTTTAGTGAAGAGTGGTTGATTTTCCACGACAGCTATGTCAGTTGATTATTTCTATATACGTTTTATTTGGTTCAAGCTATTGTCTTAGGTCTTTGAGTTAAGCTCATGATGAATGGGGGCAAAAACAAACATTTTGTTTTTATAATATTGTTCAGTGTAAGTATTACTGGGTCAAATCTATTAAGCATTTTTAATGGAAAAATGCTTTATGAACTAGTAATAATATGCAAACTTGAAATATTGCCAAACAAAAGTATGTTGATGTTAGATGAGCTTTCCCTGAAGCTATATAAGTTCAGTATTTCCATATAAGTTTTATTGGTTCCCGAGCTATTGAGCATATTTTATGGAATATTGCTTTAAAAACGATTAATATGGAACATTTTAATACTAAATTATGTCGATGGTAGAGCAGTTGTCCCTGAAGCTTTATTGGTGGGAAATTTTGCTACGAGCTGTTGACATTAAAATAAGAAACATGATCAGATAAAGGGTTAAGATGGCGCCTTAACCCCTGCTTTGTAGTAATGTGTGAAAGTTCTGTATAAAAGCCATGATCCGGACTTAGAACATTAGGGGTGTATCTGCAGAAGGACCTGGCTTTAATGTCTGTCATTATTGTATGATTTTCATTAAAGTCTATTGGATTCACAAAGTACTGGTATCATATTTTACAGATAACCTCTCCCAGCTGTTTTTGGGCATGTGGGGAGGAGAGCTCAGAGGCTGAAACTGATGACTGGGTAGAAAGCTTAATACAGCTGCAGACTGACACTTGGCTGGAAGACTAGGATTCACCTTGGTTAGGTTACCTTAATGTCACTGGGTGAACTTTCAGTCCAACAGTTATCGAATACATGTGGTACCGCACAGTGTGTTGGCCATACCTCTGCAAAGGGGGACTACTAATATTGGGTCTGTACACTAACATAAAATAATTATTTTAAAACTCATTGTTGTCTTTCCTTCAGTCACAGTAATGTCACTCCTTACAACTGTAAGATGACTTGCATTGCATATTGGATTTGTGCACTGTGTTAACTTGTATTAACTCAGTTTGTGTTTATTACCCCTCTCTTGTTGTATTGCGTATGTTGAGGATTTAATTTTGGTAGTGGTAAATGATGAAAGGATATATATGAAACATGATCGATGGTAGATGCAGATGATGTATCACAAGTTAGTGTGAGGCGTGCACAAATTTTCACAACTAACATGCGTATTCACTCTGCGTTCGAGCTGCAGAGGAAACTAGGGGAAACTGTTTCCCCTATATGCTAAACGTAGTCTAATCACAAACACATTAAACTCAATCATGACACACAAAGAATGATAAAATGGACATCTGAACAATTTATTTGCGTTTGCAGCATTTTGAACAAGCATCGATAGTCACCTACACGATCATTCTTGCCCAATGATTTTCATGCCAAACCTGTGTCTAGTCTGGAAATGTAACCAGTTTATCCAAACACAACTTAAACCGTAAGACCGGAACTAACACACGCTTGACTGAAGCAAGCAAACTGGAGACGGCTAATATCCAGCTGAAGCCAGCTAACAACAAGGAACCAGCGAATAGCTAACCCTTACCGTGCAACAATTGCAAAGTTCCTAAACAATACAGTTACAAAATGTTATTTGATTAAAAATCCTTGTAATATTGTCAGGCGTGTTGTTTAACAAAAAACAATCCAGTACAGTACAATAACACATTCGTTTTTTCAAAGGAATGCACCAGAATCATGCATTAACATAGATATACGTCTCTGTCATAGTTATAAAATTACCCTGCTTTTCCTACTATCTACACACAGTTTGATAACTTGCCTGTTAAAGTGCATCAAAATGCCAAGTGTACTTTTGTAATTTACCGACCTAGAAAACAGGATAAATGATGAAAGACATGGCTTTTCCTTGAAGAGTCACGAGAACGCGCTGGTGTTTGGATCGCAAACAGTCAACGCAACACCACCACGTAAAATTGTCCCCTATACGCCAACCGTAGTAAGTGTCCTTCAATAAAAGTATCCTTCAAAATATGTATCTCAACAATTGAATTCGCTGTGAACTACTGTAAAAACCGCGGTTACGATCTCTGCCAACATATCTGCATTGCCCTTAAGTTGGTCAAGTACTTTATATATGTTGAAAAATAAATCGATCTGTATGGTAATAATCCATTTTGTAGGATTTTACCTATCCGAATAAGGCAATTTATGTAGACCATCCCCACTCAAGCCAAATCAGTTGTGGTTATAAGAATAATACAATACGAAAACATGTATGGAGAGCGCGGTCTGTGGCCATTCAAAATGTGGATTGATATAACATTCTTAACCGATGTAATGCCAGTCGATATGTTGGCAAAGTACGTAATCCTGGTTTTTACAATAGCTTCCAGGGAACGTAATTCTTGAGAGAAGGTTGTTCAAAATGCAATATCAACTCTAAATTCGGCCATATATTTTTTAATGTGTAACACCTTTTTGAAGTCGCATGTAGCCATTTCTAAGTGACTCCAGTTTAAAATGTTTATGTGCAAGAGCTACCATAAATATATTTCAAGTCTGAAGGCATTATTGGCAATTTTACATGCTTTACAGTCTGGAATCTTGACACGGGCACGGATCCAAGCGCGGCCTGGGGTGGAGTAGCGGAGGCACAGCCAAGCGGTAGGTAGAGTTGTCGGGGACGGGCAGAAGGTCGAGAACCGAGCGGGCGGCAGAAGGACCGGCAAAGAACAAACAGCGTAGTCGGGGAAAGGCAGGCGGTCAGAACACAGGCAGAGAGCAGAAGTACAGGCAGGGATCAGGCTGGGCAGTCGGGAACGGGCGATCAGTCGGTACACAGGTAAGCAGGACGGGAGTCTAGAAAGCGCGAAATGTGGCATGTAAACATGAACCATTGATCTGGGAGGGAAAAAGTGGCAGGGAATAGTACTTATAGGGCGTGGTGATGAGGAGACTGGGAACCGGTGTGTGAGTGGAGATTGAAGACGTGTGAGGACAGGTGCGCGCTGGGATGTTCGCGAGCGCCCGCCTCTGCAATATATGAAATAGTAGTTTAAATTATGCAACAACTGTTTCTCTTTATGTAAGATAAATAGCATGAATGCCGTTTAATCAAAGCAAAACACTTATGTTATGATAACGTAGTTGTAGTCAATAATATTGAATATAGGAGGCTGGACACAGGTGCAGTCAACATTTTGGACTTTATCCCCAAAAATAACAATTACAAATCTATAGTAAAACAAGATATGAAAAGTACACAGATCAGCTATAACATTATGACTACTGACCGGTGAAGTGAATAACACCGATATTCTCGTTATCATGGCACCTGTCAAGTGAACATACTGTCCTGTTACGGACACACATGGTGACACAAACAGGTGAAAATGGTATTAAAGGTGAATTTCCCACACCTGTGGGTTTTTAAATTGCATTTAGTGTCTGTGTATATTCAATGAGTTTGCTAGCTCTCCCATGGATGCCTTGAGCAGGCTATATACTGAGCTATGGGGAGCAGAAAATAACTGTCAAAAGACCTGCTTAACAAGGTAATGGAACTTTATATAGATGGAAAAGATGTGTGTACAGGATACAAAGAAAAACCCACAGGTAATGTCAGGAAAAATACAGGCTGATCTGGAAGAAGTCGGTGTGGCTGTTTCAAGGAGCACAATATGACAAGACTAGAAGAAAACATTTGCTGCATGGTCGAGCTGCCAGAAAGAAGCACTTACAGCAACAATGCCACAAAAAAGCCTGATTACGATATGCCTGACAACACCTTGACACACCTCACAGCCTCTGGCACACTGTAATTTGGAGTGATGAGACCAAAATAGAGCTTCATCACAACCATAAGTGCTGTTTGGAGAGGGGTCAACAAGGCCTAAAGTGAAAAGAATACCTTCCCCACTGTGAAGTATGGTGGGGGAATAATGATGTGTTCGGGTTGTGTGAGCTCTCAAGGCAAAGGGAACTTGTAAATATTGAGGGCAAAATGAATACAGCATGTTATCAGAAAATACTGGCAGACAGTTTGCTTTCTTCTGCATGAAAACTGCTTATGGGATGTGTTTGGACTTTCCAGCAAGACAATGACCCTAAGCACAAGGCCAAGCTGACCCTCCAGTGGTTACAGCAGAAGGTGAAGGTATTGGAGTGGCCATCACAATCTCCTGACCTTAATATCATCAAGCCACTCTGGGGACTCGAACTGGTGGTTAATGCAAGACGAGAAGACTTTGAATGACGTGAATGCATTTTGCCAAGAAGAATGGGCAGCTATACCACCTGCAAGAATTCGGGGCCTCATAGACAACTATTACAAAAGACTGCGCAATGCCATCGATGCTAAAGGGGGCAATACACAGAATAAAGAACAAAGGGTATGCAGACTTAACAGGGGTCAGTTCATTTTTTTCTTTGTTGCCATGTTTTGTTTTATGATTATTGCAATTCTGTTATGACCTACAGTTGAATGAGTGTCCCATAAGATTTAAAAGATGTGCCTGTTCCTGCTCACTCATGCTTTCTTTACAAATGGAACATATAGTTGTGGAAAAAATTTAGAGACCATTCTATAATTTTTTGTAAATCAGCATCTCTACATTTATGGCAGCCATTCCATTCCAATGTCTGTTAAATTTCCAACACAGGTGGCGGGTCATAAGAACAAGGTAAAGCAAGAGACATTGGGGACAACAAAGCGATAGACTTCAGAGGGCAAAAAACGACTGTCCACTGACCCAGATGACCATCAGCTCATTCGAATGTCACTTAACAACCATAGGATGACATCAAGTGACCTAAAAATGAATGGCAAACAGCAGCTGGGGTGAAGTGCACTGTGAGGATGGTTTGAAACAGGCTCCTAGGGGCAGGGCTGAAGTTGTGCCAAGCCAGAAAAAAGAGGGCAAGAAGAGTCAGGCTGAAGTTCGCAAAAGACCATAAGGATTGGACCATAGAAGAAGGTAGTAAGGTCATCATCTCTGACGAGTCAAATTTTCAGCTTTGTCCAACACCTTGTCGTCTTACAAATAAATACTCTAAATTACAATATTTCTATTTGGAGCTTGGAAGTAATGTAATGTAGTTTGTAAGTTTGTAGAATAAAAAAATATCAGTTTCACTCAAAAACATACCCATGAATAGTAAAACCAGAAAAAACGATTTTTGCAGTGGTCAACATTTTTTCCAGAGCTGTATATTACCAACATTTCCAAAGGTATACAAACTTTTGAGCAAAACTGTATATTTCTTACAGGTAAAATGTGCTTTCTCAAACTAAGCCAAGGAGGAAGGCGTGCCTCGCATAAGCCAATTGACTTGAAGGCCGGTCTCGACGAAAGCGATTTGCTGGAACAGGATTGCTGGAACAGAATTGGCTGGGGAGTTGCGGCATGCTCCATAAATAATAAATATACAATCCACTAGCACTGAACTGTCTTTGTTGCTAAACAACTCTTAGAGGGCCCCATTAGCTCACATAACATGTTTATATTATCTTCCATGTATTGCTACCTACTAGGGTAAAGTGATTGAGACAGTAACTTCATATAAATATTGATTGATGATGACTTGTCCTTCAAACTGCATTTACTTCAACTTGCAAAACACTTAAATTGAAGTAGAGAACAAGGTTATATTTTAGGTACAAGGCTTGTTCCTCTTTTAAAGCCAGAGTTTTTATACCCACATTGGACTATGGTGATATTTTATACATGAATGCCTCTGCTCAGTGTTTGAGATTTAGTGACTCCCTTTATCATGGAGCATTGAGATTTATCTTAAACTGTCAAATACTTACACACCATAGCACTTTATATGCTGGAGTTGGATGATAATCCCTAGCATCCCGTAGACTTAGCCCCTGGTATAGCTTTGTTTACAAAGCCATATTGGGTTTGCCCTTATTTATGTTCATTTATTTGTAAAAAAGAAAAGGTCAGAACAAATTTTGGGAAACGGGCCTTCATGTTCTCTTTTCCATCAGCTTGGAACACCTTTCAAAATGTTTTAGAATACAAGATCTTTTCTCTCTTAGCATTTTTAAATCATTGATGATGGACTTGGAATCTGATTACCTTTCTTTGTCAATATTTATAATTATGTTATATCAACATCTGTAGAATAATTGTGTAATTGTCTTAATGGTTGTATTGATTAATTCTTGTACTTTATTTATTGTATTGTATTCTGAAAAATTTTATGTTACGACTTATGGCTGCCTATTCTTGTCCAGGACGCTCTTGGAAAATAGATTTTTATTCTCAGTGAGCCTATCCTGGTTAAATAAATGTTTAATGAATACATTATAATGTCAAATATAGGGGACAGACCTTTTTTACTGAAAAATCATACTTATTGCAGCTTTAAACAGTAACCAAATATATCTGTAAATACATGTACCAATCACACATGAAAATAGTACATTGTACAGTTTAAGGAATGAGTAATGTATTTTTACCTGGGGAAGCAGTGAGCAGCAGTCAGCACCCAACCGTTGTTGATAAGGGAGCCTCCACAAAAATGTCCCTGGTCATTTTGAAGACTGACCTGCCATGGCCAGCTGCCTGGAGCTGCATCCTGACCGCCAACGATCTTAGTGTTAAGCGGAGCAGTACCGCAAACTGGAGAATACACACATTTAGAGTTCAATGCTCTTTCTACTTTAAAGAGCAATGAGGAATATTGCTGATATGAAGAAATGCTTTAAGAACTTACCACTTGACTGGGCATGGCCACCTGGGGAAAAGAAACTGGTTTAGTCTTATTGAAGGTGTTTCCAGGAACAGATGCTGTTGTGATTACAGATACTAAGCTAAGAGGCAACAAACAAATATCTAAATGTTTACAATCTCTAAATTATTAAGTGTCTGAAAAGACTCGCTCTCTACCATAATAAAATGATGCCATACATGAAATGCAGGTATGCGTTTTATGTTCCTAGAAGTGCAACAACAGATCCTGCAACCAGTGGGTATTAACCTTTCATGTTTTATGAGGTGATAGGTGGTTGGCATGGTCTGTGTAATTATACCATGCAGACCCTGGTGATAGTCATGCAGTCTTGCCTGAGTAAACTTACGTACACATTTCAAAGCATGGCACATTGTGCAGCAATCAATGTTTTGGGTGAAACACCACTGAAACCTCTCTAAGGCAGCCACCCTTCTGAGAAAACTAATTTTGCTTGTACCCACAATTTAGTTCTTTCAGTCATAACCCAGCCTTCATGACCATAGGTGAGGGCATGAATGAAAAATGACCAGTATATCAAGAGCTTTGCCTAAATGTAATTCCGCCCCAGCTGCTCCAATTCTCTGGCCAATCTCTCGCTCCGTTTTTCTCTCACTCGTGAACAAGACCCCGAGATACTTGAACTCATTTACTTGGTCGCCCCATCGCTGCTGCATTGTGGGACTGTTGACGTGCTGTACATTGCTTGCAGTTACCTACCCGAAGCGAAGTACCATTATTATGCCTTTTTACTGCACTTGTTGTAGCTATTTCACAAAGGAGAACTGTTGTCTTCAGTTAAAGGTAGCAGAGTTAGATGCTCGGCTTCAGACGCAAATGTTAGGCAAGGATTATGTTAGTGTAGAAATGGGAAAAACTGCGTCTGTGCCATTTTCAACAGGTTTTCCCCACTGGAGTCGGACTCAAGACCCGAGCCATCTTCGGAGGGGAATGATCGACAGGCATTTTCTACCGGTGGCCCGGAAAAACTGAAAACTTTAGTCATCGGCCACTTCATTATTAGACTAAAGAATCAGCCAGCGATCGTACACTGTTTACCGGGAGGCAGAGCCACCAACATAGCCGCATATCTGGGGTTGGTGCTAGCGAAGTCTAAAACTGGCAAGGATAGAGAGTACAGAGATATTGTTATTCACGTTGTCACCAACGACGTTAGGATGAAACAGTCAGAGGTTACAAAGCAGAACATAGAATCAGCGTGTAAATTAGCTAGAAAGATGTGTCGGCCTCGAGTAATTGTCTCTGGTCCCCTCCCAGCTTGGGGTAGTGACGAGCTCTACAGCCAACTCAATTGCTGGCTGAAAACAGAGTTCTGCCCGTTGCAGGATGTAGAGTTTGTAGATAACTGGCTATCTTTTTGGGACTCGCCCAGAAATAGGGTCAGGCCTGATCTGCTGAGGAGCGATGGACTTCATCCTAGCTGGAGTGGTGCTCTTATTTTATCTAGAAACATTGACAGGAGACTCACTCCTCTAGCCTCACCATGAGATAGGGTGCAGGACAGGCTGCAGGCTGTTAGCCAGCCTGCTAGCATAGTGGAGTCTGCCAATAGCATAGCCAGAGTAGTTAGTACAGCATTGCCTATTGCAACTGTGACCCGTTCCAGGCTGAGAAACGTTAAACAAGGACGCGCTAACAACAGCAACCTTATTAAGATAAAACCTTCCTACACCTCGGTCACAAATAAGAATGACTATATTACCTTGCGTCTCAAAGTGGGACTGCTAAATGTTAGGTCCCTTGCTCCAAAGGCAATTGCAGTAAATGTTCTCTGATCATAAATTGATGTTATTGGATTTTGTGAAACATGGCTGAAGCCTGATGAATTTACTGCCCTAAATGAGGCCTCTCCTCCTGGCTATATAAGTAATCATATCCCCCGTGCATCCCGAAAAGGAGGGGGTGTTGCTAATATCTACGACAGTGAATATAAATCTACTCTTAAACACATTACTGGTTTTCATTCTTTTGATGTCTTGCTCAGGAAAGTTAACCAGGCTGATAAATTGTTTTACATAGCCACTATTTACAGGCCGCCCGGGCCATATACAATGTTCCTCAATGAGTTTCCAGAATTCTTGTCTAACCTTGTAGTTATGGCAGATAGTATTCTAATTTTTGGCGATTTCAATAATTATATGGAAAAGTCAAACGACCCTCTTCAAAAAGCCTTTGAAGCGATATTTGACTCAGTGGGTTTTATCCAAAATGTCTCAGGTCCAAAGCACATCCACAATCATACCTTTGATTTAGTCCTGTCAAGAGAAATCAATATTTTAGATCAAATAATTTCCCCTGTATATCCTGGAATGTCGGATCACTGTCTTATTAAATTTACCGGAAAAACTCGCTCCACTCACTCCGCAAAAAATTAGTTTCAAAAGCCGCACTATAGAGAATGTCCCAAACCTACATAAACAGGTGTCAATGGGGACACTGGAACTTTTTGATCCCGTATCGCTCGACACATTCACTAAATTTGTAATGAGTTCTAAACCCAAATTGTCAACTAGACTCAATTCCAACTAAATTACTCAAGGAGCTATTTTCAGTGCTAGGTCAGCCAATGTTGAAAATAATAAATTGCCCCCTTTTGTCCGGATGTGTACCAAACTCACCAAAAATAGCTGAAATTAAGCCTCTTAAAAAAATCCAGACACTTTAAACAACTTTAGGCCAATATCAAACCTCCCATTCCTCTCAAAAATCCTAGAAAAATGTGTTTCCCTACAACTGAACGCTTTCCTGAAGACAAATAACACATGAAATCAGTCTGGTTCAGATCCCATCATAGTACGGAGACTGCACTTGTGAAGGTAACAAATTACCTTCTATTGGCCTCAGACAAAGGTTACGCATCTGTCCTGATGTTGTGTCCTAGTGCTGCTTTTGACACTATTGATCATTCCCTTCTCTTAGAGAGACTGGAAACCCATTTTGGGCTACGTGGGAATGTTCTAGCCTGGTTTAAATCTTAATTATCTGAAAGATATCAGTTCGTATGTGTGGATGGTATATCCTCGGACAAAACAAAATTGTGTTTTGGTGTTCCTCAAGGCTCGGTCCTGGGCCATTTATTGTTCTCACTATATATGCTGCCTCTTGGAGATGTAATCTGAAATCATAATGTCAACTTTCCCTGCTATGCTGATGATACACAGTTATATATTTCGATGAAGCATGGAGAAACCCCCAAATTAGCTACTTTGGAAGCATGTGTTTCAGACATTAAGAAGTGGATGACTGAGAACTTCCTGCTTTTAAACTCAAGAAATGCTTGTTTTAGGACTCAATAAATAGAGTTTGATTGGCAGATCTCACTGTGAACCTCGATGGCTACATGGTTGTATCCCAAAAAACTGTAAGAAATCTCGGCGTAACCCTCGAACCCTGATCTCTTCTTTGATAAACATATAAGATAAATCTCAAGATGTTACATCACGATTAGATTACTGCAATGCTCTTTTTTCCGGTTACCCTGATAAATCAATAAATAAACTTCAATTAGTGCTGCACACTGTTGCTAGAATCCTAACTAGAACAGAAAAATGTGAACACATTACTCCAGTACTAGCCTCTTGACATTGGCTGCCTGTTAGGGTTAGGGCTGATTTTAAGGTTTTATTGTTAACCTATAAATCAATTCATGGACTTGCTCCTACTTACCTCGCTGAAATGATCCAGCCATACATACCTGCACATAACCTTCGATCGCAAGATGCAGGCCTTTTAACTGTACCTAAAATTTCGAAACAAACAGCCGGAGGCAGGGCTTTCTCTCATGGAGCTCCACTACTTTGGAATGATTTGCCAATTAAAATAAAAATGCAGACTCAGTGCAAACCTTAAAGCATCTATTAAAGACATCTCTTCAGCCTGGTCTATGATTAAGTGTAGTCTGGCCCAGGGGCGTAAAGGTGACCAGAAAGGCCTGATACTGTCCACCCTTGCGGTCTTGCCAGGTGGGCTCTCATCACCACTGGGATGCCCTCCCTCCAATGCCATTCGGGGGCGAAGTCACTGGCTTGTTGTTGTCTCTCTGTTGCGCACTTGTGCAATTGGGCTGTGCTCTGCTGGCAATACTCAGCCCTCATTCAGGATGGTTGCGGTTGGTGGCCGTCCCTTTAGTTGATGCTTGGCAATGTGGGTGGATTGATTTCCTTCCTGTTGGGCCCTGTCCGGGGCCTCCTCCGGATAGGGCCACAGTGTCACTGGACCCCCCCGTCTCAGACCCAACGTCTTACGCTGCTATATTATTGTGCTGGGGGAGTTGAGTCTTACTTTTCCCTGTTTTCTGTCATTTTAAACTTAGAAGGACATGAGGTCTTAACCCACACCTGCGGAGTACCATGCTTGACCCGTTGCCGTCCCTGTCTTGAGTCCTGGCTGTGTTGCAGATCAGGAAAATGCCTGACGATTTCAGCTGCCACTCTGCTGACCCCCCCGTCCTTGTCCCTCCTGTTTTGCCTCCAGTCTGGACTAGGTTTAAATAGACTCTGGGCTTAGCCCACCTGCATTGAACTATTAAAATTTTGACTCTTCATATGTTCACCAGACACAGCCAGATGAGGACTGGTCACCCCTCGGAGCCTGGTTCCTCTCTAGGTTTCTTCCTAAATTTGACCCTCTTAGGGAGTTTTTCCAAGCCTCTGAAGTTCATCACTATTGTTGTTTGCTCCCTGGGGTTCAAGGCCGGGTGTTTTGTGAAAGCACTTTGTGTCAACTGCTGATGTAAAAAGGGCTTTATAAAATATATTTGATTGATGTCAAAAAATTTATGTTTTGAGAGAAATAAGTATTTAATCCCCTCTCAATCAGAAAGGTTTCTGGCTCCCAGGTGTCTTTCATACAGGTAGTGAGCTCCCAATCTCAGCTTGTTTCCTGTAAAAAAGACACCCATCCACAGAAGCAATCAATCAGATTACAAACTCTCCACCATGGCCAAGACCTAAAAGCTGTCTAAGGGTGTCAGGAACAAGATTGTAGACCTACACAAGGCTGGAATGGGCTACAAGACCAGAAGAAGGTAAAAACTATTGGTGCGATTATTTGCAAATGGAAAAAACACGAAATAACTATCAGTCTCACTTGGTCTGGGGTTCCATGCAACATCTCACCACGTGTTGCAATGATCATGAGAAAGGTGAGGAATCAGCCCAAAACTACACAGGAGTATCTTGTCAAGGATCTGTGATGGAAATTTCATCGATAGACAATCAAAGGAGTAAGACAGAGACTAAATTCTCTTGGCACAATTAGCAGTTTATTTGCAAATAGAGACGCATCAAATGCTTACAGAATAATCATTCGAGGAGCCTCTTAAAGTAAATTACATGAACAGCTCGTATTTATTATATTTAAAAGGGGTGTGGCAAGATGCCACCCATCAATCTTGGGCCACACAGGTGGGAGGGTTGTCCCCCCACCTTATCCATCCTGCCATAATGTTCACTGTTGTGTTTACCTAAAGGGACAACTGTCCCAACCGTCCCCCAGCTATCACATTCCTAAGGAACAAAGGACAGATACCCTTAATGGTTTAACCAGTTGAGCAGATGGTCAGAGAACCTAATGACTGTCTGACATAATACAGATGTATGTCATTACCAATGACCAGAGTTACATACTAGGTAATAGATAAGCAAACATGTCTCCAAAATACATTAGTTAAGAAATTGCCACAACAGATCTCAAGGCAGATGAGACCATAGTCATCAAGAAAACAATTTGTCACATATTATGCCATGAAGGACTGAAATCCTGAAACCAAAATCTACCTCTTTGGCATCAATTTAACTCACCATGTTTGGAGGAGGAGGAATGCTGCCTATGACCCCAAGAACACCATCCCCACCTTCCAACATGGAGGTGGCAACATTATGCTTTGGGAGTTTTTATCTACTAAGGGGACAGGACAACTTCACTGCATCTAAGGG
Organism: Esox niger; assembly: GCA_016801105.1. NCBI lineage: Eukaryota > Metazoa > Chordata > Actinopteri > Esociformes > Esocidae > Esox > Esox niger. The sequence goes on along the minus strand of JACXGJ010003778.1, from coordinate 21,333 downwards.
ACGATGGACGGGGCCATGTACAGTCAAATCTTTGGTGAAAACCTCCCATCAGCCAGAGCATTGAAAATGGGTCGTAGATGGGTATCCCAACATGACAATGACCCAAAACACATGTCCATGGCAACAAAGGAGTGGCTCAAGAAGAAGCACATTAAGGTCCTTAAGTGGCCTTGCCAATCTCCAGACCTTAATTCCATAGAAAATCTGTAGAGGGAGCTGAAGGTTTGAGTACCCTAACGTCAGCCTTGAGACCTTATTGACATAGAGAAGATCTGCAAAGAGGAGTGGAACAAATCCTTCCTGAGATGTGTGCAAACCTGGTAGCTACAAGAAACATCTGACCTCTGTGATTGCTACCACCTGTTTGCCACCAAGTACTAAGTCATGTTTTACAGAGGGGTCAAATACTTGTGTCCCTCATTAAAGTACAAATCAATTCATAATATTTTTGACTTGCGTTTTTGTGGATTTCTTTGTTGTTATTCTGTCTCTCACTGTTCAAATAAACCTACCATTAAAATTATTGATTGATAATTACTTTGTCATTGGGCAAACTTACAAAATCAGCAGGGGATTAAATACTTTTTTCCCCTCATTATACAGCAATAGTATTAGCAGTTAACAGAAAACACAGCAGGGTTTTGGTATACATTTGGCTACTAAAGACATTAAGACAGATTAGGATAATAAATAAGTTGTGATGTTTAGTAGTGGGTTGCACATCCTCTTCATGCAAGGATTACCTGAATTCCAAGACCTACAGACATCACCATTATCACAAGTGTCATCCCTGTTAATGCCTTGACAGGCCCATATTGCGGCAATTTTTGGCTCTGAAAAGCAGCTTGGTATTAATAGCATTGTCCTGCTTCACGAATGAGTTACGAGGCATTTGGATGTATCCCAGCAGACAAGATTTTTGGCAGGGTAGCCTAATGGTCTGTACTGGGCTTATAAATGGAAGGTTGTTGGTTCTTATACTTTCTATACTTCTGATTATTGTCAGTTCGTAGTTGGTTGCATCTTGTAGTATAGCCTCGGATGTTCTGCTGCTATACACTCCTGCATGCAGAAGTATTTTATACATTGATCTCTGATCAATTTATTCTGATTTATCTGCCTCACTTCTTTGGTTGTCATACACCAGAAAGACTACAAATGCAAATCCAAAGACTTGAATGAAGATAAGGCATTGACAACACTCTTCTGCACTAACAATGCAAACCAACAAAACAAAGCCTTCTTCATCTTCATCTGAACTAAGCCAGTTTGTTGAAGTGGTAACATGAATGGACTATGTACAAAACATGCGTCAATGTCTAAATTGTTCATCAGATACAGATGAGAATACCTTTGAATCAAAGCTGTCTGTTTGCAACTCCATATTCATGGTATATGAGCAAAAAAGGCTTTAATAATGTAATTGTTGTTTATGAGCATGATCTCACTGAGATATCGCACCTTAAATCGGGGTAAATTATTCAATGAAAAATACACTTCTCAAAAAAATAAAGAGAGCACGTAATCATCACAGTGTAACACCAGAGTCAATTAAAGTTCAGGGATATTAATGTGTCCAGCTAGGAAGCATAAGTGAACATGACCTGTTTTGGTGACAAATGAAAATAACAACAAGTGCACTGGAATGGCAACAGCAAGACAACCCCCCAAAAGGGAATATTTAGAAGGTGGTGGCCATAGACAGTTGCTCTCTCCTTATCCTTCCTGACAAATTATTTTCAAGTTTTGCGTTTTTTAGTGTCCTTGTCACTACTGGTCACATTAGGTGGTACCTGCAGCCCATTCAGGTGGCAAAGGCAGTCCAGCTCCTCCAGGAGGGCACATCCATTCGTGCCATTGCGAGGTTTACTGTGTCTCCCAGTACAGTCTCAAGAGCATAGAGGAGATACCAGGAGACGGGCCATTACATAAGGAGAGCTGGACAGGGCCGTAAAAGGGCATCAACACAGCAGCAGGACTGGTATCTGCTCCTTTCTGTGAGCCGGAACAGGAGGAGCACTGTCAGAGCTGTACAAATTACCTCCAACAGGTTACTGGCCATCTCACCATCTGCCATCTCATCAGGAGCATGTCCAGACATTGTCAGGTGTGCATACAGGCACGTGGGGACCCCTGGAGTTCATCTGTTTTGCACAATCTTCGCATTTTGCAAAGATTACAGCACTTAGTCAACATCTATTATGTTTGACAAGGTGGGAGAACACATGACTGATTGAGTCTTGTCTGTGCTTGTGAACTCTGATCAGCTAACTCCTCAGATTTTCAATGGGATGGTCAATGCAAAAGAATGATTTAGGTCATTGTCTTGCATTAATTTTGATCCTTGAATTTAATTAATGTAAACTTAATTCTTGCCCTAAGAGTGAATATGGATATTAATGGGCATGCTTATTTTTTTTCCTTACAGCCATCAGAATTAAAAGTTTTATTGCCAAGTTCCATAGCAAACTAGGAATTAGTTTTTTGTATGAGGGTAAATAAGAGTCTGTCCTATTTAATTTGTATTTGCTGATATTCCGAAGGTGATTGATGTCTAAGGGAGTTTATCATGGCTCCTCATATATATCCCAGTGGAATATGTATTCATAGAGGACAAAAAGTTACTATACTATATAGGAGATTATTAGTTATCACAGGAAGCAGCGGCGGTGAAACCAGACCCCAATACACATCAATGGGTCTGCAGTAGAGTTCACAACATCCGGTTCCTTGGTGTCAACATCAGCGATGACTTGACCTAGTCTCATCCCTCTAACATCGTGGTGAAAGGCCAGGAAACATTTCTTCTTACTACACTGAATAAGGAGATTTGGAGAACTTCTACAGATGCACTTTCGAGAGTATCCTGTCTGGCTGTGTCACTGCCTGGTATGGCAGCTGCACTGCCCTCAACGGCAAAGCAATTTAGAGGGTGATTAATACAGCATAGCACATCACAAGGTCTGACCTGCCATCCCTGCAGGATCTCTACACTGAGAGGTATAGGAGGAGGAACAATCGGATCATTACAGATCCCAGACTGTTTACCAAGCTGCCGTCATGCAGAAGGTACAGTAGTATTCCACCCAAAACTAACAGGCTACTGGACAGTTTCTTTCCTCAGGCTGTAAGCCTGCTCAATTCAGGAACCTGTCACAATTCTTGTATATATCGTGGTAGAGGACGGACCAAGAGCAGGCAGGGGTAGTAGTCTGTACTCTTTTAATTAATAAACAAACACAAAACACCAGAACAGAAAACACCAAGTACAGAGGCAAAACTACTAAATGAAAATGAACACATAGAAACAAGACTCACCACTGACTTCAGACAACACAGTGACATGGAGCAATGACTAACAACTGAGGGGAGCAGAGGAGAAACATTTAAACACATACTAATGGATTGATTGGGACCTGGTGTGAACGATGATTGACAAGACAAGACAAATGAATGGGACCGGGATGAGTTCATGACTGTTGGTAAATGGAGAATGCGGGAGATGGCGGAGCAGTCCTTCACCTCACCGTCACAGAACCCCTCTTCCCATGCACACTTGTCATGTTATATCATGCTCATCTGCCAATTATATCATGCACACCTGTCACTTTTACACTCCACAATGGTTGTACAGTTGTGGTGTTATTATTATTGATGCATGTTTTTGAATAGTGTTATTATTGATTGATTGTGTTTTCTTCTAACCTTTATATTATAATTACTGTTACTTTTTAACTTTTAACTGCACTGTCCAAAGTAAGAAAACCAAGCATTTCATTGCCATAACTTGTTATTGCAAATGACAAATAAACCTTTTAACCTTTGAACCCCTATCAGCCAGTGGAACACTACTTTATCCATAGCACGGGTTCAACCCCGACCTTTCTCTTAGCTTACTATTGTAATGTGGGGTACAAGCTGTTAAATACCTTGAGGGGCATGTTTACCTAGCAAAGCCAAGACACTAACCCCCACACCAAATGGTCAATGTAAACATTCCTGTGGTTACCAGAGTGTAACCAACAGGGAGAATCTTAACTTTCTCTTATTTTCAATATCTAGGCACATTCACTTCTAATGAACCATACATTCATATTGTAGTTGTTAATGCTCAGATCCTACAGTGGTAAAATAAAATGTTTTATGAATACAGCCCCAGGACTAGTAGACAATTTATTAGATTATAGTGTATCCAGCCTATAGTTTCCACTTGTTTGCATTAGCTCCCAAAAACATTGGCACCACAATGCTTCTAGCATACAGAGCATATCAGTCCCTCTTCATTATCTGTAAGCCACATGAAAAAATATTTTGCCATTGAGCATCATTCTTGCCTTGATGCCACATCGTTAATGCCCCTCTCTCTACTTCCTTTAGCTGTACATGTTGGTTGCAGTATTCTGTTTGTGCTTATCTAGCATTGTCACGTCACCTTCATATATTTATATTGTTAGTGAATACAATATGTTAATTGTATTTCTTTACATTGTATATAGCATATATAAAGTTGTTGGTGACAGGAGCCTAAATACCCTAATCTGATCCTCTTTTCACCAATCATCTTTGTGTCTTGCATACTCTATTGAACAAAATCAGCGATTCTACTACTTAACTTAGTATTCCAGATTTAGATACCTCATCAACAAAATCTGCCAGAAAGAAACTAATTACATTTTACAATTCTACTCAAGATTACATACAAGCGACACACCTTGTTTTTTCATATTGGTTTCATATTTATCTTTCAATGTGGAAAAGAACGTGAACAACAGTTTTACTAAAACACAGGTGTTAAGGCATTGTCTTCAAAAGTGCACCATTATCTGGTCATGTTTTTTAAATTATGTCAGTTGCTAATGTAAATATCAATAGCTTGAAGAATGTTATTAGTAAAGAATTCATTCTAAAGAATGTTGATAGTAGAGCAGCTCTCCCTGAAGCTATATCCATGATTATATCTATATAAGTTTAATTGGGTCCGAGCTATTGAGCATTTCTGATGGAAACTTTTTTTTAAAACCATTAACAATAAAAAAAATGAATATCCAAAATAAAGAATGCTGTCCCTGAAGCTAAATCAGTTGATTATTTTTTATATAATACCAAGCATTTTATTGCCATACCTTGTTATTGTAAAATACAAATAAACCTTTCGAACATTTGAACCTTGAACCTATAACAGTGGGAAAATACTTAGATTACATTTGGTTCATACTATTAATGTTTTGAGAAAGATCTCTAATATTTTAATTAATATTTATTTTTTATCTTTACTCAATTAATGATGAGATGTCTGTCATATTTTCAGTGTAAAATCTAGATGACAAACAACAACAACCTTTTGTGTAATCATCAAGGGCAGTCCATGTGTGGCAGTGTGCCTGTCTGTCTGACTGTCAGTTTGTGTCTTTGAATGTGTGTGTCTAATATTCCCTATACCCTGCTTTATAGGAGGCTAGGGAAGCAGACAGGCTTTTCCGGAATTTCAAGTTTGACATCAGATACTCTGTTTTTAGAGAAAACAGTATCGACACTGATTCTTACCTCATTCTGTATGATGAATGACTGACAACAGTTGGAGAAAGTCATGAGTCTGAGACTAAATACACTAGGCAGGGTTATACTAACCCATTAGATTTTTGAATAAAGAGTAAATTGTATGTGCAGAACATGTGTTCCAGCAGGATATTTATCAGCAGGGTTTGTCTTGTTTGGTCTGTAGACTGTTTTTTGTCATTGAACCTAAACCATATGTGTTAACATGTATAGGCAGGGCCCAGCTTTAGAGACCTTGTTGAAAAAGGTTTAATAATAATGGCAGCTAGGATAGTGCTGTAAAGAATTTGTTGTTTTAATTGTGTTTATTTTTTTCATCATACATAACCACAACTTCATAAATACGCAGTACTAGCCTAAATATGGTTTGCTCCTTTTTTACTGTCCCTCAAAATTAACATTTGAATCAGTAAATCCTCTAATGTTGCAGTCTAATCAAAGTTTTATTTAAATATAGAAAAGTACTGTTATTAATGTTAATGTTTGAAGTTTGCTTGGATTTATTTAAACCTACTGAAGTAACTCATTGCTATCTAAGATCATTTATATTGATGTAATAATTCCCTCTCACCTTTTCTGACGCAGGTCAACATAACCACCAGAGCACACACTATCCACCATGAGTCCATCTTATCACCTGACACAGTTCTGTTTGTGTGTTTCCTTTTTGCTGAGGAGAAGGTATGTTAGGTAATAAATGGTTTAGTCAGGGCGTGACTCTTGCCTCACTAAACCAGTTATTGCCCCTATCTCTTTGTATTTCTTCCTGTCCGTTTTTTAATTCTCTATATATTCATATTAAAGACCTAAAAGATTATTGGAACACTTGGTATCCTCTTATCCACAATACAAATAATTGCAAAGGGACGGCCACCAACCGCAACCATCCTGAATGAGGGCCGAGTATTGCCAGCAGGGCACAGCCCAATTGCACAAGTGTGCAACAGGGAGACAACAACAAGCCAGTGACTCCGCCCCCGAATGGCATTGGAGGGAGGGCATCCCAGTGGCGATGAGAGCCCACCTGGCAAGACAGCAAGGGTGGACAGCATCAGGCCTTTCTGGTCAC
>JACXGJ010003778.1:0-14608 GCA_016801105.1 Esox niger | reverse complement strand
AATTAAAAGGCCTGCATCTTGTGATCGAAGGTTACGTGTAGGTATGTGTGGCTGGATCATTTCAGCGAGGTAAGTAGGAGCAAGTCCATGAATTGATTTATAGGTTAACAATAAAACCTTAAAATCAGCCCTAACCCTAACAGGCAGCCAATGTAGAGAAGCTAGTACTGGAGTAATGTGTTCACATTTTTTTGTTCTAGTTAGGATTCTAGCAACAGTGTGCAGCACTAATTGAAGTTTATTTATTGATTTATCAGGGTAGCCGGAAAAAAGAGCATTGCAGTAATCTAATCTTGATGTAACATCTTGAGATTTATCTTAAATGTTCATCAAAGGAGAGGTCAGGGTTCGAGGGTTACGCCGAGATTTCTTACAGTTTTTTGGGATACAACCATGCAGCCATCGAGGTTCACAGTGAGATCTGCCAATAAGAGTCTTTGTTTCTTGGGTCCTAAAACGAGCATTTCTGTTTTTCTTGAGTATAGCAGGAAGTTCTCAGTCATCCACTTCCTAATGTCTGAAACACATGCTTCCAAGGTAGCTAATTTGGGGGTTTCTCCATGCTTCATCGAGATATATAACTGTGTATCATCAACATAGCAGGGAAAGTTGACATTATGATTTCGGATTACATCTCCAAGAGGCAGCATATATAGTGAGTACTATAAAGGGCCCAGGACCGAGCCTTGAGGAAAACCAAAACATACTTTTGTTTTGTCCGAGGATATACCATCCAGACATACGAACTGATATCTTTCTGATAAATAAGATTTAAACCAGGCTAGAACATTCCCACATAGCCCAATATGGGTTTCCAGTCTCTCTAAGAGAAGGGAGTGATCAATTGTGTCAAAAGCAGCACTAAGATCAAGAAGCAACAGGACGGATGCGGATCCTTTGTCTGAGGCCATTAGAAGGTCGTTTGTTACCTTCACAAGTGCAGTCTCCGTACTATGATGGGGTCTGAAACCAGACCGGAGCATTTCATAAGTGTTATTTGTCTTCAGGAAAGCGTTCAGTTTTTGGGAAACACATTTTTCTAAGATTTTTGAGAGGAATGGGAGGTTTGATATTGGCCTATAGTTGTTTAAAGTGTCTGGATCCAGATTGGATTTTTTTAAAAGAGGCTTAATTTCAGCTATTTTGAATAAGTTTGGTACACATCCGGAGGAAAGAGAGCATTTTATTATTTTCAACATTGGCTGACCTAGTACCGAAAATAGCTCCTTGAGCAATTTAGTTGGAATTGGGTCTAGTTGACAATTTGTGGGTTTAGGACTCATTACAAATTTAGTGAATGTGTCGAGCGATACTGGATCAAAAAGTTCCAGTGTCCCCATTGACACCTGTTTAGGTAGATTTAGGACATTCTCAGGACAACTGAGATTTTGGGGACTGTAATTATTTGAGGAGTCAGTTATTTGTTTTCTAATGGTGATGATCTTTTCATCAAAAAAGTTCATGTATTCATTACAGCTGAAGTGAAGACCCTCTTCACTTGTTGAGCGTTCCTTTTTTGTTAACTTTTTGTTAACTTTGCGACTGTATCAAAGATAAATTTTGGATTGTTTTTGTTCACCTCAATCAGGTTGGAGAAATACGCTGATCGAGCAGATGTGAGTGCTTTTCGGTATTTAAGTTTGCTGTCTATCCAGGCTAGTCTAAATACTTCCAACTTGGTGGAGCGCCACTTTCTGTCCAATTTTCTGGAGGCTTGCTTTAGTGTTCTAGTATTTTCTGTATACCAGGGAGCAAGTGTCTTGTTCCGTAGCTCTTTTGTTTTAAGTGGTGCAACCACATCTAAAGTATTTCGCAGTGTTGAGTTCAGATCCTGGATTAGATCGTTGGCGGATTTATTTTCTTTGTCACTGATGAGCAAGCTTGGAAGAATATCAAGTAATCTATTTGTAGTTCGAGAATTTATAGTGCGTCTTTTGAAACTCATTTTTGCGGAGCGAGTGGACTTCTTGTTTTTAGGGTAAATGTAATAAGACAGTGATCTGAAATTCCAGGATTTGCAGGAGAAATTATTAGAGTGTCAATCGATGAAATTTCCATCACAGAATCCAGTCAAAGCCAACATTCTGGAGTCGGCACCCGACCCACCATAGATGCCGCTTATTGCATTGTCACAAGACAATCCCATAGGCTGACTACCACCCTTGGCACTGGCCCAATGTGTGCACTGCTCCGTGACACCCACCCTCCCCGTGCCCTATGCTCCTGTCCAGAATTGGCATTGACATGACCAGGATTCCAACTGCAAGTCATAGGACTCAGTGGAAGATTCTTTAGACCAAACAACTATGGAAGGCCTGCATGAACACTAACAGGGAAGAAAAACTCTTAATTTTTTTGATATATACAATTCATATGGCCAGTTTCCATTCATTTCTCCTGTTAGTCTCCCCAATATTTTGGCAGAATTTTATGGAAAGCCACAGTGAGGTCTTTGATGCGAAACATTTTCCTAAAGGGAGAGCAGAATTCAGGAGGTAGCAACAAGGATCGATGATGTAGGCCAAGCCTCCAAGGGCTTACAGGTGTCTACCCTGGCAAGATTGAGTGTGCCAACCCTCACTAGACAGCAGGTGGCAGAGTTGAAAAACTCTTATCTGCCTTGTGTGCCGAGGTAAGTATGAACTTACCTCGGCACAAACTTACCTTGAACACAAATTTTCAGTATGTCTACCACTTTGAGGGGGTGATTCTTAACCCTGTCATGGGGACCACCCAGGCCATTCCATCTATTAGATGTATGCCAGAGCTAGCACACCTAAATGAAGTTATTGACTAATTAACAAGCCTTTTCCTGTTGAATCTGGTGAGCATGTTCCGAGCAAAAACTAAACTAGGAGGTCTGGGGAGGGTTAAGATTGAACTGTAAACGTTTCCATTGTCTTAAACACAAAACCATGTTGTACTTTTCACTGATAATAATACTTTCCAAATCTGTGCATTAAAATATTTAGTGTCAGTTGATACAACTAAATGTCATTGTTATGTATTTGCAGATGTTATGTGGGATCCATTTTCAACAGACTGCTGGAAGAGTCTATTGTGGTGCTGGGTCTGTGTAGAGGGATGGGCCTAAACTTCAGGCCACTGCCTAAAATGCAGGAGTCACTGTCCAATAGAAAGCATTCTGAGGGTTTCAGGGCTTGATGGTGGGCTTGATGTTGTCAGACAATTTCCAATTTAGGTAGCCTTAAATCCTGTTCCATTGTTTGATAATTTGTTACATTTTGCAGAATTCACTCAGCGTGTAGGTTGAGCGGGTCTGGTAGCTTGTCTAATTAGTGCTTTACTAAAGCACTTGATGTTCATTTCCAGAAAGTTCTATCTGGCTCTAGCCTTGTGAGGCAAGAGCTCAATAGAGCATATGTTTAAAGGCTCTGTAGAGTCTGGCCGTCGTGATAAAAAAATGTCTAAATATTAGGGGGGGTTCCAGACAATTTTTGAATGAGCTTCAATCTTTCACCAATCAAACTAATGAGCCACATGTCATCCTTAATTTCTACAGTTCTTTGCTTAGTCGTCATCAAATTTTTAGAAACATTACTGAAAAAATGATTAGTCCGCTCAGGACGATAGACCCACATGCCTATTTGCCCAAGCCTGACTAATAGTCTTGAGCTTTTAAGCCTGGTCTTGTGGGGATACTCTAGCGTTTTGCTAAGGGAAATAACTTGGATGTTATTTTATTTGTTTTCAAAGGTGTTTTTTTTGGTGACTTATATTACAGGAGCATTTTCAGCGCTTGTTGTTTACATTGTTTAGTAATAGCAGTTCCTGACATTGTCGTCTTCCAGGAGTCTGTACAGTACGTTGTGATTTCATCAGCACTTAATGTAGTTTGGATTTGTATTACAAAAATGTAGTTGTAATGCATAGTATAATTTGTAATTAATCTGATATAAGACATGCAAAGTATCATGATTTGTGTTGTAGCTGTCCCCTTATCGTTAACACAGCATAAGGAATTATATATATTTTGTTGTTAATCGGCTTTGCAGCAAATATTACATGCAGGTCAATGTGACCCCCTTGGAAACAAGATGACAATCCTGTTGGCCCACTTATTTCATCCGCCTTGATATGCCACACATATCATAAGCAGGATTTGAACCTTGAAATGGGATAATGCACAATGACCTGTGTAACATGTTTTTTACACAGAAGAGGATCAATAGAGATTTCAAGGTGCTTGTGGGGTGGCTTTCATGCTGTGACCTAATTAAAATGTAAATATGACAAGATTCAGACTAAAAGTCAACATATATGGGCAAGAATCCTGTGTTGCATGACAACAAACAAGCTTTAGATGTGTTAAATTGGGAGCTACAATCCTGGTGGAGAATTTTATTAAAGAAACAAGCTTGGGTCATATTGTCATAACGGCTTATCTGAGTATATAATGGTAACTGTTTATGTGTAACAATATATATGATAGAGCTATGCGAAGTACATGAATAACCACGTAGAGTTATCAGCTGTACAGTTGCAATTCGTAAGCACAATTAGCTGACTGAAGATTAGTTAGCAACAAAAAGCAGTTAAGCTTATCTTTCTACACTACCAGCTACCACTGTAACTGCAATCAGTAACCAGGTTAGCTAGGTAGCTGGCCGGCTAGCAAGTCAGTAAACCGCTTGCTAGCAACCTAAAAAAATATATTATAAGAGGTGTTTGCATTAACACTTCTACCTTAACTCCATACACAGTCAGCTGCAGTGCTGCCAAACTAGGCTGTAAACACACAAGAACGCTATAAATATTCTATGAGGAGGATGCCATGAATATGCTATGAGGAGGCGTGCACTTCCTGGTATGGACAAAACGAGAAACAGAAATAGAAAGGAGAAATATTGTTGTTTTTCTTTCACCATTATTCGATCTCTTATTTTAACAGAGGAAAAGTCAATTTTTGTTTCAAACCCAAAAATAATGCACGGAGAACGAGCCGTTTTCTGATTTGTCAATATACGTTTGAAATCGCAAATAAAATATTGCAAGTCAAATATTAAAATATTAATGTTTTTCTGTTAATTCCTATATTATGGAATAATCCAATGACCAAAAGGCACACGGTTTTTCCATATCGGTTTTATATTAGGTTTTCAGGGTCAAAAGGAACGTGAAAAACTGCTTTACTACAATGCAGGGGTTAAGGCACCATCTTAACCATTTATCTGATCATGTTGCTTATTTTAATGTCAACAGCTCGTAGCAAAATTTCCCACCAACAAAGCTTCAGGGACAACTACTCTACCATCAACATCATTTAGTATTAAAATTTTCCATATTAATAGCTCGGAACCAATAAAACTTATATGGAAATACTGAACTGATATAGCTTCAGGGAAAGCTCATCTAACATCAACATACTTTTGTTTGGCAATATTTCAAGTTTGGATATTATTACTAGTTCATAAAGCATTTTTCCATAAAAAATGCTTAATAGATTTGACCCAATAATACTTACACTGAACAATATTATAAATACAAAATGTTTGTTTTTGCCCCCATTCATCATGAGCTTAACTCAAAGACCTAAGGCAATAGCTCGAACCAAATAAAACGTATATAGAAATAATCAACTGATATAGCTGTCGTGGAAAATCAACCACTCTTCACTAAAAACAATTGCACTTCAACTCAGGACAATAATGACAGACATTAAAGCCAGGTCCTTTTGCAGATACACCCCTAATGTTCTAACTCCGGACCATGGCTTTTATAAGGAACTTTCACACATTACGCCTTCTGACTTTGTCTGGTTGGCAACCCCCCTGAGTGGGGTGCGCTTCTATCTTCTACCTCCCTGAATGCTCGTAATTTGCGACAGTAATTCACATCCTCCTTATGGTTCATACTTGGGTCATGTCCATCATTGTCCACAAAGTAAGTGTTACGTTAAGCTCATGGGCCACTCTCAGGTCATCTCTTATCACAGAGTACGCTTTATGACCAGCTCATGGGCCACACTCTGGACACCCCAACAGTGGATACAAAGGCAGTAAACTTTTAGAAATGCCCCTCTCTGGGCTCAAGGTAATTGCCTGCTCATGACTATCTCTCAGCATAAGACACATATATTATGATGAACATAAACATTATCTGTATGTGTAATTCGTCCTATCTCAGAAGCAATTTACTGTGAGTGTGGATTCCACGTTAATATAGTTTCCAATAAAACTACATGATTATACATTGCACATTAATATTTTCATAAGTATAAGGTTATTTATGCATTTTATAGAATTACCCCCCACATAGCTTCAGAGCCATCAACATTCTTTAGATAGAAACATTTATCAAATCTCGAATATAAAGCTAAATAGTAGAATCACTGATTTTTTTCAATAGAGTATGCGTGACACAAAGATGATTGGTGATGTTAGAAATCAGCCATGTCGTATAGTGGTGGTTATAATAACTTGCGTACCAAGTTGTCAAGGGAGAGAGTAATTCAATTGTTTATTGCAGCATATTGATAGTCTATTAGCACATGATGTTACAGGCTCAAACTCTTCTCTGCTCTCCTCACTGTAATGGGGGTTAACCAGTTGTTATATGCATGTGAGGGGCATGTTTACCTAGCAAAGCCAAGACAGTAACCCCCACACCAAATGGTCAAAGTAAACATTCCTGTGGTTACCTGAGCGCAACCTACAGGGAGAATCTAAACAGTGGTTTCCCTGTTTATATCATTATCTCGGCACATTCACTTCTAATGAAACGTACATACATATGATACTTGTTAATGCTCAGATCCTATAGTGAAAACAGGATTAGATTAGGGTATGTAGGCTACTGTCCCCAACAACTTTATTTATGCAATATAGCTGCTAGCAGCGATTAAGGGGACCAAGTAATGACAAAAAGAAGCTTTGAAGCCCCTTGGAATGTATATCTTACTGGAACTAAGCAACTTAGTTACTGTAAAATTTCCAACTTCAATTAAAGCAATCACGCAACAACTTGTTGTTGTGCGTTATGTTTTTAGTTAGTTTTAAAGCTACCAGACTTTACCTTTTCAGGTAATTTTTGTCAATCTCATGAACAGAACATACATGTTCATCAAAGAGATAATTGGATCTAAAGAATCTAAGCAGACAACAAATGAGCATATTCAATATTTTAAAGATGTCATGTGGCTAGGAATACAAATCTAGTCTCACTATGTGTTCCATATAAGATACTTTAGACATTTCAAAAGATTTTCAAAGTTTTAATATATTCGGAAGATGAAAATACAGTCCCAAGCACCTGTGATTTAAAAATAGCATGATGCACATTTATTAAACATGATGCACATCTATCTTAGAAATACAGTGGGGAGAACAAGTATTTGATATAGTTCTGCTTTTCTGATGTTTCAAAGGTACACTTCAACTGTGAGACACAGAATCTAAAATATAAATCCTGAAAATCACATTGTATGATTTTTAAATAATTAATTTGCATTTTATTGCATGACATAAGTATTTGATACATCAGAAAAGCACAACTTAATATTTGGTACAGAAACCTTTGTTTGCCATAACAGAGATCATACATGTCCTGTAGTTCTTGACCAGGTTTGCACACACTGCAGCAGGGATTTTGGCCCACTCCTCCATACAGACCTTCCCCAGATCCTTCAGGTTTCGGGGCTGTTGCTGGGCAATACAGACTTTCAGCTCCCTCCAAAGATTTTCTATTGGGTTCAGGACTGTATGTACAAGTTGTCGTGGGATTGCTTGAATACAGATTTCAAATAGTTTCTATTTAAACTGTACCATTGAATTTGAATACTACGGATGTGACCAGGAAAAACTCAAATTGTAGATGGGCTAAGCCTTTTAGTTTCTTAAATCACATGTCCCTAGATCTGTATAGGCCTACAAATTCATCTCTTCCGAATATATTAAAACTTAGAAAAGAAAAACAGAAAATGTTAATGTAAAGAATTGTCATATGATTCACTTTGTTTGACTAGGCTGACATTGTTACCAACTTGAAAGACATGAAATATTAAATATGCTCATTTATTGTTTGATGAACTTTTGTTATTCAGGCAATATATACATTAATAAGATTCTGTTGAATTGCATATCATTGTTTTGTATATTTTTTTTATAAATATGTTGTCTGTGTGTCTAACTGTAAATGTCTACACAGGGCAAAGCTTTAAAGAGATCCTGGTCTCTAGTCTGTTATCACTGCTAAAAATTTAATTAAAAATAAAAATAACTTTCTTGACAGGTCTGCCTTGTTTATCTTTCTGGACTTTTTTAGCCGACAATCATAACTGCAAAGGATGCTGGATGCTCAGCCAAAGTGAGAACAATGAGGCTAGTTCCCAGGTCCAATCCAATTCAAGCTAAATCCTGTATCGTGTATCACAACATGCAAGCCAACTCGTTTGGTTACAGAGTTGCTAGAAGCACTCTTAGGGATTTGTCCAGCACCCTTGTAAGAGGACAGCTGTTTACTAAATTGGTGGGTAGCTGGGGTAAATGCATGTTTGAGGTTTGCCTGGCCCCTTGGGTTGTTATTGGGCCTTGACATGCTTGAAACTCTTATAAATGCCTGGATATATTTCCAAGAATTATTATTATGTTTGTTGAATGAAAACATCTAAACATGCTTTTATGCTCAGTAGTCACACATGCTTAATAGCCAACCACAATGTGTTTAATAACCCTATTCTTTTCATTATTTAAAAAAAAAGTATTATCGCTTTGCATTTTGTTCTTAATATTAATAATTACAACAGCTATCCTGTTATGTTCAATAGTGTCATATTTCTTTTCAAAGGTGGAAATTGTCAGCTTATGTTGGGTTTTTAGTATGATGTTGATGCATGACTCATGATATGGACAAGGGTGGACTTTGATTATATAAAGGGTTTATTGGGAATGAATTATGCATTTCATTAATATGTCATGTTAGGTCTGTTTTCCGTTGGACACAGGTTAGACTGGTATTAGCCTGGGATTTGATGTGTAAGTTCACAATGGTCACTACAATTCCAATGCCATACAGTGTCAGGGCAAGCTGTGTCCACTGCATCTTTTTTTCATTTCATTTAAGGTATAATAAAGCCTCATAGGCCAGATAATCCTTTTAATCCTTTTTCTTTATTGTTTTAACTGCAGTTTTTAGACCTTTTCAGTTCATTAGGGATTGGATTTTTCTTTTATTTTTCTAGCTTTATTAACACGTAATGATTAATGACTAATGATTGAAGGGGGGACTGAGAGGATATAGGCTTGAGAAACTTAGCACAACACATTTGTGCTGACTAACTCTGAACAAAGGACAATAGATAGGATGTGTTGCCTGTGTTAGGGTGGGAGACACGAGTGGGCCCAAGCGCACGACACCAGACACGATCGGGTATTCTCAAAAATGTATTTAATGGTGACAAGAGTGGAAGGACTGAGGTAGGGCAAGAGCGGGAGGGCAGGGCAGGCACGCAGAGCGAGGCAGACAGGGCAGCGGGTAGGCAGAGCAGGTGGGCTGGCAGGCAGGAACAGGTGTTGGAGGACCGGGTAAGGTGGGTCTTGGACCAGAGGGAAAAACAAGGTTAGCAGGGACAATTGAAATAGGATTACTCACGTCCGGTTTCTAGAAGCCTTGAACGTTACTACCAAGTAGTGTATAACAACTTTCTAGCGCCGGGCGGACGGAAACCAGGGTACTTGAAGGCAGGCTGATGAGGGAATGAATTGCAGGTGTGGAGGCTATGGGTAGTGGAGAAAAGCAGGGCTGGAATGCAGGAGTCTGGATCCGGTTCCTTAGCATACATGGACAGACTGGGGAGAGGAAGAACCTGGCCCGGACTAAGAGGAGGCGGATGTGGAGGGCGTGACAGCCTGGTCCTGATGGGCCCCACAAATCCTGTCTATACCTCCTGAGTTGCCCATGTGACTGTGTTAAGAATGAATTTATTACCACATCCTGATTTATCCATTATTCTGCTAATTAACTGTAATAAATGGACTGTTTAGACTAGACCTATATTTTGCTTTAGTCTGTTCATGGTTGCCACATATAGAGGGAGACCTAGGTCAGCATGCCCTGTTCTTAGAAGTTGTTATGGCCTGGACCTCAGGCGCCAGGCCTCGAACCTATCTTATCTATGGCCCTGTACAGATGTCTCCAAGGTGAAGTTGCCTGTCTCTGTTTCTTCCATTCGGGCGGGACAGAGACCGGGGGTAGATCAGTTTAAGAGGTCTGTTAACTATGGCCTAGAACTATGGTTACCATGAAAATGTGACAACTTGTTTTGTATGTATGTTATAGCATACGTGATAATATTTGCAGGAGCTGACAAGAAGGGGTATAAATAGGAGAAAGCCATAATGTAATGCAGAGCAGTCTGTCATGGCATTACCCTGTTCATCTTTTGTAATGTTGGGATGATTGTTTCCGTGGATCCACATAATTAAACTTGAAATAATCAACTGTTATACGAACGACTGAGAAGTTCTTTATTTGAATAAATCACAAAAATGTTCCATCTTTCACAACTGTCATAGGCTTGATGGATAGGCCCATTGACCATAGGTCGGAACATACCATACAAGGGTCTTTTATAAGCAAATTTTTTTTATTGGAGAGAATTTTTACTGTTTAATGGCTGGTTATGACCATTGACCGCCTCCCATGTGTCGTTGTATAAAGATTGTGTTCATTTTGTATTAAGTGTAGAGAAAGGAAAGAACCATGGAAAGTTAAAATCATTGCCTCATGCTGAATAAAGATGGCTCTCCCCTGACTTCTGGTGGCATTAATTTTGTTCATTAATAAGAAATGGACAGAAGCTGCAGTTGAATATTATGGAATAAATATACCAACATTAGCAAAATACTGAAAAAGTGTGAGAGCGTTGATATTGACAGTATGTATTACACTAAATATCACAGTAGTGAATTTTTACACAATGTATAGGATTACAATAACTAGGGATATGCTGTAGCTTCATATCTTGATTTTCTGTATAGTTAGAGACTAATTGATAGGTACAAGGGATTAAGTTATTTGATCCCCTGCTGATTTTGTATGTTTGCCCATAGACAAATAAATGATCAGTCCACTTTTTATGGTAGGTTTATTTGAACAGTGAGAGACAGAATAACAACAAAAAAATCCAGAAAAACGCATGCAAAAAACGCTTGTCTTGAAATGCTTTGCCCTATTATAGGATGTCCCTAAAGCAATGATTTGTCCCATATTCTCAGAAAAGGTAACAGATCAAATTACATTATGCGAGTGTGAGTCAGAGCACATTACCTACTTGCTGGCTACATGTTTCCACAAGAATTAGGTGTGTCCGTCAGTGTACATTTCCATTATGCCTTCAGGTTAGATTTTCTTAAAGCAAAGAAAGTTATCTACCCAGCCATTAGTGAGGGTGTTTTTTTTCTTCTCTCATAGGAGTAGGTTGCTAAAATAGTTTTTTAAACATTGTTCCACTGGGAGACCGACTGGGTATGTCATTACTTTTCCTACTTTTCTGACATAATTAACTACACATTGGTGCTCATAGCATGCACATAGCATCTTTCCCAGACAATGGCGTGGCACTATTAATTATTAACATCCCTATTATTAACAATGAACTGTGTTTGCATAATGACATAGTGCATTGCCACTTGGGCACATTTTTGGTATGTGTTGGAACTCTGTAGCCACGTGACTAACATAAAAATAACATTTGTTTTAATTTGCTTTTTATAAGTCAATATTTTTCTTTTCCCAAAGTAGATTAACAGGTTTGTATTTTTTTTATTCATATTCTCAGGTGTGTGAAGACCCCCTTGAATTCTGTTTATTTAACACTTTTGATACTACACCGTTATCAGGAAGTGTTAAACTATTATGTCATGATGAAGTCCACACAGGATTTATCTGAGTATCTGGACCTAAGTTATCTGTCCACTGATGAGGAATTGACAATCCGCCAGGTACTTCAGCGAGATGAACACCTCAAGAGACAAGAGACTGGACGCATACGGTAAATGGCAATATGTATATTGATAATGTTGAGTCAAAAACAAGCTGAAAATGAACAGTTGGAAACATTTTGAGTGACAAATATAGGTTACATGGTGAGACAGCACAATTGTTTTACAAAAATGTTTTGTACTAATCACAACTTTTGAAATGAATCATTATTAATGACATGGTTTTCTGTTGTTCATTGTGAATGCATTTTGTTTGCTCAGATTTGGCAATAATTAAATAAAGTATTTGCTGTATGTCATATTTCTTGTTGAAGGACACGGGCGCAGAGACGGAGTTGTGGTTGTAATCCATGTTTAATTTAAAGAAAGATACAAATAAACTTATAGTAGAACAAATGACAGGGCTGCATAGCCTTCAGCTGACAAGCCACAATAATCCACACTAGTGTGGGCAAACACTCAACATAAATAGGTTCCCCAATTGGAGGCAACAACCAACACCTGCCTCCAATTGGGGAGACCCAAGAACATAGAGGTGCCTAGAGGCACCTCTTCTGGCCACGTCCTGACTATGGCCCCAGCCAGGGCGAAGATGGCTAGGGGCATAGTCAGGACGTGACACTGCATGTATTTAGTTCAGAAATAGCTGATTTTGTTCTTTCCTTGGCTATTTAAGAATGTTACCAGAAAATTGCAGCCATAAATGGCTTGTCCAATCTGACTGTAATTTGTGTTAACTTTGGAACAATGTTTATTATAATTAACCTTTTTGCACAACAAATCTCAACATCAAAAACTGTAAAAAAAAAAATAGATACATACAGACGGAATTTAAAAACCAAAAGCAAACTATGTTTGTAAAGAATGAAAAACTAAATGTTCAATTTGTGCACTATAAATTCCTTTTGATATTCTGCATCACAGTTTCTCTACTAATTTCATATTTGAAACGTTTGAAGTTGTATAGTCATAAACAATAATAAAATAGTCCAAACATCAACTGCTCTAATGACAACATGACATAGAAAACGTGTACATATAGTTTTTAATTTTGGGCACATAAAAAAATATATATATATTACACAAACCTTGCTAAATATGAAGCTACAGTCAATAGCTAATTTATCCCTGTTGCTCACAACAATTTATCTTTTCATGTGGATATGGCTAATTATAGATTAAATGGCCCTGTTACAGTCAACACTTTTACTCAATTTGGAACTTGAAATTAAATGTATTTTGTTGAATCATTTGTTATGTTATGACATACCATTTTTTAAATAAACATTACTGGGGAATTCCAACTATTGGAATATGTAATCACCCGCACCTGCCTTATCCTCAGTTTGAATTCCATTGCAAACTACACATAACTTTGCTATCAATAATAATTTTACATGCCATCTTGATGTGGCCTGTAAACCAGGATGTTCAGACCCCTGTGTTAGAGAATAAGTCTACCCTGAAAAAAATACACTTTTTGTATGTTTTGTTGCCATAAAGTGTTAACATACCAAGAGAATGTACAGCTCTGGAAAAACTTAAGAGACCACTGCACCTTTATCTTTCCTTTCCAAAAATTTTGAAAACGAAGGCTTTGAGTGAGGAACAGAAGGGTAAAAATTAAGAGACCACTGTAAATTGAACTCTTCTGTTCCGCACCTAAAACATTCCTTTTCAACATTTTTGGATAGGAAAGAATAACGTCCAGTGGTCTCTTAATATTTTCTGGAGCTGTATGTCGGTTCAGCTTTTGTATATCCTAAAATGTTGAGCAAACTCACAACCCAATTGCAATTTTCTTACAGTGGTAAGTTTTACAATGCCTTAGTTTAATAATTTTCAGTCTACATGCTGGTTTACTAAAAATAACCAGCCATTTTCATTACCCACTTTCCCCTTTGCATTATTATCTGTTGGTGCTAGTCATCTGCTACACTCCATTCCTGACCCTAAGATGCTTAAAATCATGACTGGGGAGTGGTTTCAAGAGCTCAGGAATCGTCGGTATGGACGACATTCAGATGGGTCAGATGTTGTCAGGTCTTCAATGAAGAAAATGACAACAGGTATAGATTTTTAACTGATTTCTCAGAACAAGAATGAAACTCTGACTGCTAACTTCTTTGCTGACATCCTTATTCTTAGACTTCTTCCACTCACTATTTTTAGCCCTTAGGAGGGTTCCTTCCTGCAATGTTGGACAAATAGGAAACAAAGGAGCAGAAAAGGAGAACGACACTGAAACCAAGACATCTGAGATGTAAGATTATCTTTAGAAAAGGCTAGCATTTCTCTGGTCACACATGAAATATAAACATGTATTGCAGAGACTTTAGCCATTAAAAAGTTAATAAATAACTCTTTATAGAGGACAAAACTGTGATTTAATTATTTAATTAAAGTGCTGTCAAAATATGCAGTTTTTAAGACGGTAGACCCTTTTATTCCTGCTCTCTCATAAACACTACCGTATAGGCACATTCATTATGTTCAATACCATTATTCATAATCAAATCTCTCATCCATTCATAGTAAGAAACCATATCCCAAAGAAACCATATTTTTAAACCCAGTTGTTCATGAAGAGGTTTGTTAATTTTCATCATCTTTCTTTTCATCTGTATTTCACTTAACAACTCTACAGT